>JAJIBD010005446.1:0-85149 GCA_021461705.1 Cryptotis parvus
CTTGCTAAATGGTGCAGAGAAGTGATAAAAAGAAGACCTCAAAGACAGAAGAGCAGAAATACTGGAAGATGCAGCAGAAGCTGGGAAAAGCATTCGCACCGCCCGCCTGTCCTTCGCCAACTATAAGACTAAGATGACTGCCCTCCGACCCCCTGATGGATCTATCACATCTTCCAGAAAGGCAATGGAGAAGATTATCCAGGACTTCTACTCAAATCTCTTTGATAGCCACATCCACCTGCCCACATACCAAATTCCACAGGATGGATACGTCATTCCCAACGTTCTCCCTTCTGAAATCCGACATGCCATATCGTCAGTAAAGAAGGGAACAGCACCAGGCCCAGACAAAATCAGACCCAAACACTGAATCTGCCGTCGGTACTCATCAATACACTAGCTCGGCTCTTCACACGCTACCTGTCCGAATGCAAGGTGCCCTCCCAATGGAAAACCAGCAGGACAGTTCTACTGTTCAAGAAGGGAGACATTCACGACATCAGCAACTATCGCCCCATCTGCCTGTTGTCCGTCATCTACAAGCTGTTTACACGAGTCATCCTGAACAGGATTAGCAGAACACTAGATGAAGGGACAACCATGCGAGCAAGCAGGTTTCCGGAAAGGATTCAGCACAATCGACCATATCCACACAGTAACCAAGCTCATAGAGGTTGGAGTACAAGATGCCGCTCTGTCTCACGTTCATTGATTTACAGAAAGCCTTTAATACTGTGGAGACTGAAGCAGTCATCGAAGCCCTAGCCAAACAGGGTGTTCAAACCCAATACATCAAGATCCTTCGTGAGCTGTATTACGGATTCACCACCAGGATCTCACCATTCTACAAAGAAGTGATCATTAATGTGAAAAGAGGGGTTTGACAGGGTGATACCATTTCACCAAAACTCTTCAGCGCCACCCTCGAGAACATCATGCGACAATTAGAATGGGAAGGAATGGGAGTGAAGATAGATGGTCGGCAACTATACCACCTCCGCTTCACTGATGACATTGTTCTAATAACACCAAACATTAGCCAAACGACACAAATGCTGGCTGACTTCGACCGAGAATGTGGAAAGATAGGTCTACAGCTGAATCTAAAGAAAACTATGAAGAATGAACTAGTTCCAGAGGCCCCATTCACTCTCAATGGAACAAACATCTCTGAATGCAGCAGTTATGTGTACCTAGGTCGAGAAATCAACATGATGAACGACCTAAAACCTGAGCTGCGCAGGAGGAAGAGAGCAGCATGGAATGCCTTCAATGGCATCGAAGAAATAGCTAAAAGGACAAAAGAACCTCTGGCTCCGGGCACATCTATTTGACTCCACTGGTCTCCCTGCATTAACATACGCCTCAGAGACCTGGGCCCTGTGAAAGCAGGATGAGAATGCTATTCGGGTCTCCCAGAGAGGAATCGAAAGAGCTATGCTTGGAATATCAGGCCTCACTCAAGTGAGAGAAGGAATCTGGAGTTCTGACCTCCGCTGCTATTCCAGAATCAGGGACGCTGTCTCGTTTGCCAAGGCATCGAAAATCAGATGGGCTGGACATGTAATGCGATTTGGAGACAACCGCTGGACTAGAGCCATTACCGACTGGATTCCATGGGATGTCAAAAAGATCACGTGGCCGCCCACCTACAAGATGGTCAGGCTTCCTTGTAAAGACCCTGAAGGAACGGTTTGAGGTTCTTCATATTTCTGAATCAACCAGATGCCATTGGGCTACATGGGCACGTGATAGGGTCCAATGGAAATGTTACTGGTGCCCGCTCGAGCAAATCGATGAATAACGGGATTCAAGTGATCAAGTGATCTGTCTATCTATCTATTTATTTATTTATTTATTTATTTATTTGTTTATTTGTTTGTTTGTTTGTTTACTTATTTGCAGAGGGCATGGGGCACCCTTGCTGTGCTCAGGGCTTGATCCTGGCTCTGTGCTCCAGGATCACTTCTGCAAGGGCTCAGGTGACTGTATACAGTGCTGAGATCAAACCCAGGGTAGCTGCTTGCACAATATCTCACTTGCCCTCTGGCATTTCTTCTCACCATAAATCTCTATGAACTCTTACCTCTATCTGATATCTTTTTTAATGATATGTAGTACTGCTTTAGCCTACCAAGAGTAGAGCCTTTGTTTTGTCGTGCCACTGCTGGATACCTGAAACATTTTTTGGCACTTTATAGACATATAAATATTTTTAAGTAAACAAATGGCTCAGATTAGATTTACGGAAGGATTCCCATTCAAGGAAGTCAACTGAAATATCACTAGACTGGCAAAACTTGAGAGGTCAGAATAAGTCAACCATAGACTATGTCAACCACAGACTATTCATACCTGGGGACTCGGATCAAATATCCAGGCATCATTTTTCAAAGAAGGAACTTGAGATGTAAGGAGGATTCTCAAATAAGAACACAGAGATGAACAGAAAAATAAAAGGAATGGCTGCCTTCCAAAGCTGTGTTTCTGCTCTTTGGTTAAGGAGAATTTAACTTGACAAGTTGCAGTGTCAAATATTTGCTTTATCTTGAGGTATGATTGACACATAACCGAGGATTAGGGAATAGAGATTTGGAACTGCAACTGGAAAAACATGGGGGCTTCTCCTTCTCTGCATTCAGGGGTAACTCTCAGCAGTGCGCTTAGGGAATGTGGTGCCAGGAATCAAACCTGGGTCTCCTGCACATAAAGTCTATGCACGCCCTTCTGCGCCACACTCCAGTCTTTAACCAGGGATTTTTTTTCAATGAGAAAAGAATTATTATGCTACCAGGAAGTCAGAATCAGAGATGAAACTGTTTCATATTTCACAATATGAAACTCCCACACTTCCAGTGAAGCAAAACCTACTTTCTAAGGAAGGCTGTCCCATTTTCAGATGATCCTACTAATCACTACACACTCGTTGGCCTATTAACACCTACTTCCCTTTCAACCTCAAAAGTTTCAACCTGAAAAACTCTATTTCTAGCCATTAAAACAACATATTATTAGTTTGCTCTTCAAGCCTGTGCTCTCCCTTAAACAAACACCTGGCTTGCTGGACTTTAGTTTATTTTTTTTTTTACTCTAGGTCTCACCCAGCAAATGCTCAGGAGTTACCCCTTGCTCTGTACTTAGGAATGAATCCTGGCAGTGCTTAGAGGACCACATGGGACGCCAGAGATTGAACCCAGGTGTGCCCATGCAAGGCAAAAGCCCTACCTGCTGAACATTTCTCTGTCCTCCTGGTCTCTAGTTCTTTGCTTGTGTATTTCCCACTTTGGAGAAGCCTTGATTCTCTCTTAAACACATTCCCACTTTTAATCTCACATCTTTCTAAACAAGTTTCTGTTGATAAAAACTACCTAGCTCAAAAAAAAATTAAGACTTTAGAAAAGAAAGCCAGGAGGACTGGTCCATGGCTTGCCACGAGTGGGGTGTGGTTGGGGAAAGAGGGGGATAGTTAGGACAGAGAAGGGACCTCTATGACAATGATAGTTGGAAATGATCACTCTGGACAAGAGCTGAGTGCTGAACTGGGGTAAAAGTTATATACATGATAATCTTTCAGTAACAGTATTGAAAACAAACAATGCCTAAATGAGAGAGAAAGAGAAAGAGAGAGAGAGAGAGAGAGAGAGAGAGAGAGAGAGAGAGGAGAGAAGCATCTGGGTGCGTGGAGCGTTGCAGGAGGAAACTGGAGACATTGGTTGTAGGAAATAAACGCTGGTGAAGGGAATAGGTGTTGAAACACTGTATGACTGAAATCCAATCATAAACAGCTTTCTAACTCTGTTTCTAAAAAAGGGGAAATTAGTTTTGAAGTATTTTTTTAAAAACAACACAGCATCATGGCACCAGAGTGATAGTACAGAGGGTAGGGTGCTTGTCTTATATCCAGTCGACCTAGGTTTGATCCCAGCATTCCATATGGGGCACTGCCGGGAGTAATTTCTGAGCACATCGCTATAAATAGGTTGATCTTTTATTATAAGCTTATACCAAAACAAGAGGCTTATATGGTAAAAAGCCATTTGGAAAATCTCTGTGTTATCAAGGTCTCTTGTGGAAACGGCTTGAGGTAATTTCTTTGTGATGGAAGTGGGGGAGGCTTGCTAGAGAACTTCTAGAGGAAATTGCTAGAGTTCTTTCTTTCCATCGCTGGTGAGAGATAAATTGTTGATAACACTTTGGAAGGCATTTGGCGTTTGGCAACCTAGTAAGCTAAAAGATATGCAGACTAGGTGATCGGCATTCCACAGTTGTCTTCTCTACACAATGTGTGCCTGTGGGGACCAGGAGAAACGAACAAGAAATATTCCAAGTTAGAAATAATCCAAATTCCATCTGACATAAAACTGCACCTAAGAGTTTGATAGTTGAATAAAATTCACTTAAAAATAGTCTTGTGGGGCCAGAGTGATAGTCCAGCAGGTAGGGCATTTGCCTTGCACACAGCCAATCGAGGTTCAATCCCCAGCATCCCAAATGGTCCCCTGAGCCCTGCCAGGAGTAATTCCTGAATGTAGAGCCATGAGTAACCCCTGAGCATTGCCGGCTGTGACCTAAAAAAGCAAAATGAAAGCAATAAAAAGCCAGTAGTATTGGGTAAAGGAGAAAGCTAAAAGGGCCTATGCATTCTTCACATGTTTGAGGCCTGGGTTTGGTAGCCAGTATCACGTGGTTCTCTGAAAAATGCCAGGAGTGACTCCCTAAAAACACCTGAGGAATAGTCCTGAACCACTGTCCGATGTAGCCCCCAAATGAAAACATGAGTTAAAATCATAAATCCTGAAATGAATACTCATTCCTGATTAATAGTGATAATGAATAAACTAATAATATGTGATAATCTGAATATATTTCACAGGCTCTTTATGTTTCTGGAGCTAGCAGATGCCCTGGGGCTCTACTAGCAAGAGACAGGACATATGGAGATGTTACTGGTGCCCACTCGAGCAAATAGATGATGAACGGGAAGATAGTGATATAGTGAATATATCTCACAATATGGGTACAAAAAACAAAGTCCAAAAGAATATAATCAGTGTGGATTTCAATCAAATGAACTTCAAAAATTAGCTGAGGAGTGCATACAAATTCAGAAAAAATATTTTGCTTAAGATAAGGAATTGGTATTTACAAAAATCTGGGGAGAGGTTATCTCTGGGTTAGGGGAAGTTGAAAGAGATGCACTGTCATTAGTGAGGGCTCCTAGAAAAAGCTAGCTGTGGGGTTGGAGTGATAGAACAGCTGTCAGGGCATGTCTGCATGCAGCCAACTCTGGTTCAATCCCCTAACATCCAATATGGTCCCCCTGAGCACCGCCAGGAATAATTCCTAAGTACAGAGCCAGGAATAACACCTGAGCATAGCTGGGTGTGACTCAAAAAGTCAAAAAAGAAAATGATAGCTGTCTTTTAAATTTTATGAGTTCAATTTTTTCATTAAATAGGTTTTGTACATGTTTACATGTTTATGACATTTAAAAGAATTTCACATTTTCTAGATAGAGTTCTACTTTATTTTACAGACGTAAGATCAGTCCTTATTGGTCATATAAGTCCTTGAACCCATACTAAAAACTCTAAGATTTATCAAGCATCTTGGTCCACTAGTTTATGAACACTAGTGTAGAGAAAAGTAACTGAAGTCAGGATTGTAGAGAAAATAATACAGAGATTACGTTGCTTGTGGTCAACTCTGGCTTGATCCCTGAGCAGTGCCAGGAATGAATCCTGATCACAGAACCAGGGTAAGCCTGGAGAACAAGAGAAAAAAGAGAGAAAAGAGAGGGAAGGAAGGAAGGAAGGAAGGAAGGAAGGAAGGAAGGAAGGAAGGAAGGGAAGGAAGGAAGGAAGGAAGGAAGGAAGGAAGGAAGGAAGGAAGGAAGAAGAAGGGAGGGAAGGGAGGGAGGAGGGAGGGAGGGAGGGAGAGGAAGGAAGGAAGGGAGGAGGGAGGGAAGGGAGGGAAGGAAGGGAGGGAGGGAGGGAGGAAGGAAAGGAGGGAGGGAGGGAGGGAGGAAGAAAGGGAGGGAGGGAAGGGAGGGAGGGAAGGAAGAAAGGAAGAGTTTTATCCCCTTTAGAGTCTCTGATCACTAAGAACAAATGATCCCTCTGGTCAGACAGAGTATAATGGTTAAAGAACTTCTTTTGCATGTGGCATCCCCACATCCTATCCCCAGGACTCTGAGCACCATCAAGACAAGAGTGATCCCTGAGCACAGAGCCAGGAGTAAGTGTTCAGAACCGCTGTTGTGACCCACAATAAAAGCAAAACAAAACAAATGTCTCCCTGCCCAGTGATCACATACTCCTACTTCTAATCCTTAAGAAAATACGTATTGATACCAACATATCACAATACTAAATGTGTGATTACCCCTGCATCAGAATCACATGGGAGAGGTGTGTGTGTGACCCCTGGGTCTCCGCGGACCCAAGTTGCCCCAGGGAAGAGCAGAAACTCCATCAATGGGAACCAAGGAAAACTGCCTTGGTTTCACTCTGGACCCTTTGGGTCCTGCGCTTCGGGAATAGCTGAAATCTCCCCACAGGTGTGTGTGTGTGTGTGTGTGTGTGTGTGTGTGATCCTGCGTCTCCGTGGACCCAAGGTGCCCCAGGGAAGAGCGGAAACTCCATCAACAGGAACCAAGGCAAACTGCCTTGTTTTCACCCCCGACCCTTTGGGCCCTGCGCTTCTGGGAAATCCCAAAACTCAAAACCACTTGGACGCTAGCATGTCCACGCGATCCTTTTACTACCTATCTTGCATGAGGTACCAGTGAACCTTGGTTCCTACATCCTTGCTACCCACCCAAACTCTGCAAACAGACCAGACACCTACTAACTGTACTATCTAGTCACCCAAGACCCCACATTTGCAACCTACAATAGTCATAATGGTAAAGCAACGCAAAATTCCATCAAGCTCTGTGAGTGAAGTCACTAGTCCAGATGAGCCAAGCAATACCAATGAGTTGTATAACCTCTCTGATAAGGAATTTCGGAAAGAAATGTTAAGGATTCATAAGGAATTCAAAGAAGCAATGGAATGCAAAATCAATAAAATACAAGAGGACATGAGAGAAGAAGTGAGGAAAATGCAAGTGGAAATGACAGATATTAAAAATGAGGTAAATGAAAAGAATCACATGGGGATTTTTTGTAAAGCAAATTTCAAGTGCTAAGAGAAGAGAACTTTCAATGCAGAGTCCTCTACCCAGGAAAATATCCTCATGAGTAAAGGAAAACTCAAAATGTTCTCTAGTGCAATAATATTTGCAGAACATGTCCTGAGAGCCAAATAGATAGCTCCAGGGATTGCTTGTGTATGCTTTGCACGGAGGAGGCTTGAGTTCAGTCCTTGGCACCACATGACCCCCACCAATCTCCACCCCTCAGCACTGCTGGGGGCAGTCCCCAAGCACTGAGCCCGAAGTAGCCCTTAGCACTCTATGTGTGGTCCAAAACAAACAAAGCACTTTTAAAAATAAAAGAAGATGTTGCCAACTCACTAACCTTCAAAGAATTGCTAAAAGAAATATTTTCTAAATAAAAAACAAACTGAAGAAGCAAACTCAGAACATTACGAAGAAAGAAAATATATCAAGCAAAAATCCAAGGGAAACGGGCTACCCATCTCTTCTTGTGTTTTCTAAACTTCTTTAACGATGGCACAAAATGATAAAAGTGATTAATGTGGTTCTCGGTGCCTGACGGGCATTTCTGATGAAACGATTAAATTTATCAAGAAATTATGGTGATCAGAAATAAGGTGCACACACCAAAAACAGAAGTGAAAAACTTATAAATGAAAAACTAATAAAGAAGAAATTGACAAGTCAACCATTACAGTTTTATATCTGTTTTATATTCTAACACCCCTTGATAATTCATAGAAGGCTGGAGAGATAGTTCAAGGGTGAGGCACGTGCCCTGTATATGCTGACCCTAGTCTGATCCTAAACACTGCATATAGTGCCCAGAGCACAGAGCGAGAAATAAGCCCTGATTGCTGTTTAGCTTGCCCCAAAAAATATAATTCATAGAACAACTTAACAAAAAATAGCAAAGATATAGATGCTAAAAACATCATCTACTATCATAATCAAAATGACACTTATAGAACAAAACACAATAGAGGCAGAAAAAAAATTATCTTCAATTTGTATTGAACACATGAAACCAATTTCAAGATAGACTGTATATCCTGGGTCACAAAGCAGATGTCAATAAGTTTACAAGAACTGAAATCATGCAGAGTGCTTTTAATGGTATAAAACTGGAAACTATTAACAGAAATATAACAGAAAATCTCTAAATCCTTGGTAAGTGAACAAGACACTTTATTATTGCAATCTGGATTCCAACATTAAGAACCTAGATAAAAAGAGCAAAATAACACAAAGCAGGGTAAAAAAAATAAATTATTAGGGCATGAAAAGAAATTGACTATAACCAAAAACTCAATATATCTGGGTTTCATTTATTTCATTTATTTATGTATTTATGTATTTATGTATTTATTTTTGGGTCACACCTGGTGATAGTCAGGGGTTACTCCTGGCTCTTTGATCAGGAATTACCCTGGCAGTGCACAGGGAACCATATGGGATGCCGGGGATCGAACCCGGGTTGGCCATGTGCAAGGCAAATGCCCTACCCGCAGGGCTATCACTCCGGCCCCTCATTTTTATTTTGTTTAGACGGCCACATCCAGTGCTGCTTGGGGTTTACTCCTGCCTCCATCCACTGAGATCAGTCCCAGCAGGGCTTAGGGAACCACATGTGGTTGCCAAGGATTGAACCCCAGGTAAGTCACAGACATGCAAGGCAAGCACCCTACCTTCTGTACCATGTCTCAGGCCTCTGTCTTTGGTTTATTTGATTTGTTTGTTTTGAGAAGCACACTATTGACAAACTTCTGGGAAAGACAGAGAAAGAAGAAAAGGCACAAATTATCAATATCAGGAATGAAGGCATCATCAAAGGGAAAACTATAAATAACTGCACACATCAATTTGACACTAGATCACTAGACATCCCGTTGTTCATCGATTTCCTCGAGCAGGCACCAGTAACATTTCCATTTGACCCTATCATGTGCCAGTGTAGCCCAATGGGATCTATTTCACAATTGAAATAAAATAGACATTCCTCAAATCCCACAAAATACAACAAAATACAATTCACTCCTTATGAAATAGATATTTTTTTTTGCTTTTTTTGGGTCACACCCGCAATGCTCAGGGGCTACTCCTGGCTCTGCACTCAGGAATTACTCCTGACGGTGCTCAGGGGACCATGTGGGATGCCGGGGATCGAACCTGGGCCGGGCACAGGCCAGCCGCGTGCAAGGCAAATGCCCTACCCGCTGGGCTATCGCTCCGGCCCCTGAAATAGATAATTTAATTAAACTTAGAACTAAGAAAATTGAATCCCTTCAAAATTCACCAAAAGAAATTCCTGTGCCATATTATTTTACTGAAAAATTCTATCAAACATTTAAAGAGGTAGTACTAATTCCTCACAATTTCTTTCAGAAAGTATAGAGGTGAAACATTTCCCAGTTTATTTCATGAAGTTTGTAGTACATTAATACAAAAATAGACCAACAATATAGAAAAGGGAATAAATTGAGCCAGAGAGTACAGAAGGTTGCACTCTTACATTGTATGTGTCCAACATAGGTTTGATCCCCAGTGATCCATATGGTCTCAGGAAGGAACGAAGGAACAAAGGAAGGAAGGAAGGAAGGAAGGAAGGAAGGAAGGAAGGAAGGAAGGAAGGAAGGAAGGAAGGAAGGAAGGAAGGAAGGAAGGAAGGAAGGAAGGAAGGAAGGAAGGAAGAAGGAAGGAAGGAAGGAAGGACGGAAGGAAGGAAGGAAGGAAGGAAGGAAGGAAGGAAGGAAGGAAGGAAGGAAGGAAAGGAAGGAAGGAAGGAAGGAAGAGGAAGGAAGGAAGGAAAGGAAGGAAGAGGGAGGGAGGAGGGAGGAGAGGAGGAGGAGGGAGGGAGGGAGGAGGAGGGAGGGAGGAAGGAAGGGAGGGAGGGAGGGAGGGAGGGGGGAGGAGGAGAGAATCAGAGAAAAAGGGAAGGGAAAGAAGGAGATTGAAGGAGAAGGGAGGCAGGGCAGGGCAGGGCAGGGCAGGGCAGGGCAGGGCAGGGCAGGCAGGGCAGGGAAGGGCAGGGCAGGAGGGCAGGGCAGGGAAGGGGGAAGGGAAGGGAAGGGAAGGGAAGGGAAGGGAAGGGAAGGGAAGGAAAGAGAGGTTGGGGTAGAGGTAGACTTTGGAGTCCTAATGGAAAGAAGTTGACAGTATTGGTGGAAGTGGTGCACTACAACGTTATGTCTAAACCCCACCTATCGGTAACCTTGTCAATCATAGTTCTTTAATTCAATTTTAGAACTTTTTGAAAAAGAATTGAGCAATATGCTAAAAACATTTTTTTAATTTTGTACCATTATCAAGCAATGTTTATTCTAGGAATGCAAGATTACTTCAAATTTTAAAAAATAATCATTGTAATCCAACACATTAACAAACTAAATAAGAAAAATTTACATGATTAATCAGTGCAGAAAAGATATCTGATATTAATTTTACACCTATTAACGATGAAAGAAGTTCTCCCAGAAATGGTGATGAAAGGGAACTTTTCTGGTTTGATTAAGAGCATCTTTTTAAAAACCTATAGGTAATGAGCAGAGAGGTAGTTCAAAGGGCTAGAGTAGAAGTCTTTTGTATGTGGGCAGCCCAGGTTCACTCCACTCCTCATCCCCTAAGCATCACCAGGAATGACTCCCAACCACCAAGCAAAGAGCAGATTATGGGTATCACCAAGTGTTACCCTTCCTGCAAAACAATCCTACAGGTAGCAGTATATATAAATGAAGGACTAAATCTTTTCTCAAAGATCAGGAACAAAACAAAGATATATAAATATATCCTTTTATATAAATCTAATATATCTATGTATATCTATATAAATATATATTTATATATAGAGATATATAGATATATGGACTTTTTGTTCTTACAGTATAATACTACAGTTAAGAACTAAAAAGAAAAGCACACATAAATAAAATATCTCCTACGGTATTAATATGGTTTCTACATAGAAAAAATGCAAATAATCTGCAAAAACAAAAAGCTTTCTTGGAATAAGTGAGCTCACTATTGTCATAATATACAAGAAAAACATGCAAAATTTAATTATACTTGCATTTTAGTAATAAATGAGTACTAAAGGTGAAAAAGGCAAGAAAATTTAAAATTACTAAAAAATGAAAAATTGTATATAAATCTAACAAAAATGTATACTTAAAACTAACAAAATTGCATACTTAAAACTAAAAAAAATTCAGCTAAAGAAATCAAAATCAAATTTCAAAAAACTCAGCATAACTGTAATTGTATTTGCAACACACTGGGAGGTTGATGGGAAATGGGGAATTATAATGTCACACTAGAATTCACTATTGAATATACACAGAGACTTACATCTGAAACCGTAAATATCTGTAGGACAAGCCGCAAAGTGTAAGAGGAGAGAGAGAAATACTGAGATAGAGACCAAGACAGAGAAAGAGAGAGAAAGAAAAAAGTGCCTGCTATAGGGGCAGGCTGATGTTGGGTGGGAGGGAGTGTGGAGACATATGTGGTGGGAATGGGACACTGGTGGAGGGATGGGTGCTGGAACACTATAGACAGAGGACCAATTATGAACATCTTTGTAATTGTATATCTCATGGTTGTATAAAAAAAATTAAAAAAATAAAAAAAAATTTAAAAACTCAGCATAGTAAAGATTTTTACTTCTACTCAAACTGATAAATGGGTGAACAGAACCGTAAAAAGAGAGTCTCAGTAAGATTTTTGTAGCTAGAAATTATATTACCTAAAATTTATATAGAAAATCAAATGAACTAGAGTAGCTAAATCAATTTCAAAAACAAGAATGAAATTGGAATAATCTGCCTGATTTCAAGGTTTATTATAAGGATACTTTAGTCAAGACCATGCAGTATTGCCACATAGAAACCAACGGAATCAGAGGGAAACAAAAAGCTGACTTACATAGGGATTACAATTGGTTTTTAACATACACACAAGAGCAATTCACTAGAGAAAATCACCTTTTCTATAAATAGTGCTGGAACAATTGAGCAGCCATTGGCAAAAAAAAAAAGAAGGAAAGAGAAATATACCTAGGTATATACCTTACACAAATGTTAACAGACACACACTTAAATACAAGATGTAAAACTAAGGGGGAAAAGAAGTCTTAGAATCTAGGGTGAGGCAAAGAACTCTTAGACATGACATCAAAGCACTATGTGTAAAAGGAAAATTTAACAGCTAGTGTTTTATAATGAACTTTAAACTTTTGGCCCATGAAAGAGTCTCAGGAAGAAATGGAAAACAGTTTGTTGCCTGGAAGAATATATTTACGAACTACATATACAACAAAAGACTCATCTCATAAATACATAAAGAACTTGCAAAACAGTAATAAAGTGACTTACTCAATTAGATCATTCACAAAAGAAACAAAATTATAAAGGAAAAAACACACAAGTAGAGTTTTTGAAGTCATTTTTTAACTAGGCATTCAAGAAGAAAAATCCAAAAACACCATGAAATATCACTATATATATCAGAATAGTTGTAACACAAATATACTGACAAATTTGTATTTGAAGCAAATGCTGCCGATGTAGAGAAACTGGATTGCTCAAACATTGCTGACGGAAAATAGTATAGACAACCTGGAAATAGTTTGAATTCTTTTAAAACTAGGCATGTAATTGTACTACACTCAGGAGTTACTTTCAAGCATTTATTTGATGCTTATTTGTTTGTTTGTTTGTTTGTTTTGGGGGCCTCACCTGGCTATGCTCAGGACTTACTCCTTTCTTTGTGCTCAGAGCTCAGTGCTGGCTGTGCTTGCGGACCAGATGTGGTACCAGGATCAAATCCAGGCTAGCCGTGCAAAAGCATCTTACCTACCAGACAATCTGGCCCAGGATTCCTGGGCATTTATTTCAGAGAAATTAAAACTCATAGTAACATAAAATAAACACAAATACTTATAGCATCTATATTTAAGCAACACATTTCCTTTAGTGAATGAGAAGAAGCAAACAGAGTGAAGAGAAACACATCATTGATTAAAAAAAATATTCAGGACCAGAGAGAAAGTCCAATGTTAAGGCACAAAACACTGCATGCAGCCAATCCTGGTTTGATTCAAGGCACCACCTATAGCTTCCTAAACACCACCAGGAGTAATCCCTGAATATGGAGTCCCTCCCAATACATGTCCCAATGTCCCAGAATCCCTGTGGACCTCAATAAAAGCAATCAATTTGCCCACTCTCACCTCTTTTATTCAATATAGTACTTGCCTGGAAGTACTTGCCATGCAATCAGAGAAGAAAAGGACATCAAGGGCATCCAGATAGGCAAGGAAGAAGTCAAGCTATCATTATTTGCAGATGACATGATATTATACCTATAGAACCCAAAACTCTCTACCAAAAAGCTCCTAGAAACAATAGACACATATAGTAGAGTGGCAGGATACAAAATCAACACCCAAAAGTCAGTGACTTTCCTATATACAAATAACGAAAGAGAAGAAAGGGATATTAAGGAAACTATTCCATTCACAATTGTGCCACAGAAAATCAAATACCTAGGAATTAACTTAACTAAGTGTGTAAAGGACCTGTACAAAGAAAACTACAAGACACTGCTCCAAGAGATAAAAGAGGACACAAGGAAATGGAAACATATTCCCTGCTCATGGATGGGGAGAATCAACATTGTCAAAAATGGCCCTAGAGCTCTGTACAGATTCAATGCAGTCCCTATAAGGATACCCATGACATTCTTCAAAGAAATTGACCAAACACTCCTGAAATTTGTATGGAACAATAAACCCCCAAGGATAGCTAAAGCAATCCTCGGGAAAAGAATGATGGGAGGTGTCACCTTCGAAATTCAAACTGTACTACAAAGCAGTAGGAATTAAAACAGCATGGTATTGGAATAAAAACAGACCTGTGGACCTATGGAATAGTGTCGGGGAATGCCGCCGGGTCCCCAACAGTGCCAGGAAGCGAGTTCCCTTTTACCTCCGAAGCATGCGGAGAATGAAGACTCAGGAATCCGATGCAGTTTTAAAAGGCTTTACTTATCACAGGTTCAGGCATACAAGTCAGCAATAGGAGAAACCCTGTGCTTAGGATTCCCAGCTAGAACCCCAGACACATGTAGCCAAGATGGCGGCCACCACGTGTTATGGCCCTGTAAAAAAGGAGAAAAAGACAAAACTCCCAAGAAGGGTGCAAGCTCACAAAAAGAGAGCGAGAGCAAGAGAGAGAGAGAGAGAGAGAGAGAGAGAGAGGAAGCAGGCTGGTTTTACACCTCTGCATCTCAGACCTCCCACTATTATGGGAAGCAGGAAGCTTCAAATGACCTTAGGTAATTTCTCCCAGCACCTCACCTACACCCTATTATATGTTAATGTTTTGAGCCAAGATCTGCCTGAAAATGCCTTATAGGGTAGAAAAGGGGGTTTCTGAGATGACATGTTTCTGTACCAAAGACTAATACTAATGCCAGTTAATTATTTCTCCAAACCTTCACAAGAGTCTCCGTCTACTTCACGGTAGTTTTGTATTTTAGTTGCCTTTGAGTTATCAGGGAGCCATGCTTGCTTGCTTGGAGGCAAACAGCATTTCTCTCTGGTCTAATTACTTAGAGATCCAATGTGGCCAGGCAAATATGCTGGTAAGATCTAGCTAGTTTGTGGTAGCATGGAGAGAATATATATACCAGCCAGTACAGAATACATGGTCAGATAAACTGCCACATTTAAACTACCCCCCTATCTGCAAAGTGATTTGCAGGAGGCAATCCAGGGCAGATGCAGAGACTCTTAGAGGAGTCCTGCAACAGAATAGAATTGAGTATTCTGAGACCCAACCTCAAACACATGATCATTTAATCTTTGATAAAGGTGCAAAGAGTCCAAAATGGAGTAAGGAAAGCCTCTTCAACAAGTGGTGTTGGGAAAACTGGGCAGCGACAGGTAAAAAAATTAATTTGGATCTGTGTCTAACACCATGCACAAAAAATCAGATCAAACTGGATTAAAGATCTCAATATCAGACTTGAATCCATAAAAGTACATTGAAGAAAATATAGGGAAAACCCTCCACGACATTGAAGCTAAAGGCATCTTCAAAGATGAAACATCACTAACAAAGCAACTAGAAGTAAAGATAAACATAGGGGACTACATGAAACTAAAAAGCTTCTGCACCTCAAAAGAAACAGTGACTAAGATACAAAAGCAGTCCACAGAATGGGAAAGAATATTCACCCAATACCCATCTGATAAGGGGTTAATATCCAGGATATATCAGGCACTGGTAGAACTTGACAAGAAGAAAACAAACAACCCCATCAAAAAATGGGGAGAAGAAATGAACAGAAACTTCAGCAAGGAAGAAATTCGAATGGCAAAAAAACATATGAAAAAATGCTCATCATCACTAATCATCAGAGAGATGCAAATCAAAACAACAATGAGATACCACTTTACACCACAGAGACTGGCACATATTCAAAAGAACAAGAACAACAAGTGCTGGCATGGGTGTGGGGAAAAGGGGACACTCATCTATTGTTGGTGGGAATGCCGGCTGGTACAGCCTTTCTGGAAAACAATATGGACATTCCTCCAAAGACTAGAAATTGAACTCCCATTTGACCCAGCCATACCACTCCTGGGAATCTACTCTGGGAAGCCAAAAATACGCAGCAGAAACACCATCCCTACTTTTATGTTCATAGCAGCATTATTCACAATAGCCAGAATCTGGAAGCAACCAGAGTGCCCGAAAATCGATGACTGGATAAAAAAACTTTGGTATATCTACACAATGGAATACTATGCAGCGGTTAGGAAAAATGAAGTTATAAAATTTGCCTACAAATGGATGGGCATGGAGAAGATTATGTTGGGCGAAATTAGCCAGAAGGAGAGAGACAGATACAGAATGACTGCATTTATCTGCATAACATAAATATATAGGTACATATTATGATAACAATATCCAAGGTCAAGTGAAACATATCAGGAGGTCCTGTCAAAGGTGGAAATTATCACAAACGTGTGGGATTCAGAGGCTAGGTAAGACAGAAAATGGAACAGTGTGCTAACAATTGTTGAGGGTACTAATGCCAACCTAGAACTGAGCATTAAATAGAGGCAAAAAGATACACATGACAACCCTTTAATGTATGTTCTGTAATCCATGGTCTGGAGGGGAAGGAAAAGAGAAAGAGAGAGAAATGGAAAGAAATCAAGAACCTGCCATGGAGCGGGGCTGGGGAGGGGGGGAGGGAACCGGGGACGTTGGTGGTGGGAGATGGGCACTGGTGGCGGGATGGGTGCTGCAACACTGTTTGACCAAAACCCAAATATGAACTTTTTAATTGTATATCTTTGTAATTTTAAAAAAAAAAATAAAAAAACAAGTATTCTGTACCCATACTATTTCCCTGAGATTGATTAAAGATCCCACCTATGCATATAGACTAGGTAGCTTATCACAAAAGTGGGCCATCTCCTGGGCAATGAGAGACACATATGAACATTTTTCACTAGATAATAAAACCTCAAGGAGGAGCTGTAGCGATAGTACAGCAGATAGGCCTTTGCCTTGCACACAGCCAGCCATCCGCGCCAATCCCCAGCATCCCATATGATCCCCCCAAGCAATGCCATGAGTAATTCCTGAGTTCGCCAGGGATGAGCATGACTGGTGGCCTTGAGTATGACTTGTGTGACCCCACCACCCAAAAAAAAAAAAAAAAAAATAGGGGCCAGAGCGATAGCCCAGCAGGTAGGGCATTTGCCTTGCATGCGGCCGGCCCTTGGTGGCCCGGGTTTGATCCCCAGCATCCCATGTGGTCCCCCCGAGCACCGCCAGGAGTGATTCCTGAGTGCAGAGCCAGGAGAAACCCCTGAGCATTGCCGGGTGTGACACAAAAAAGCAAAAATAAATAAATACATACATACATACATACATAAATAAATAAATAAAAATAAAAGCAACCAATTAAGAGAGTTTTATTTCTTTAAACCACATGAAAGGGAGAGTTTAATAAAGCATGCAGTTATATTTCCAGATCTAAGCTGCCTAAAGAGCAGGCGAGGAAGTGAGAAGTGTGTGGGTGCTAAGGAAGAGATTCTGGAATGGGTGGCAATGGGGTCCATAGTGGAACAATTTTTAAGTGCCTGAATTATACAAAGAGAAGTTGATTTTTGACAGACAGCCCCAAAAGGCAAAAAGAAGTAGGATTAATGAATTCAAGTTTATAGAAACATATTTCTGCTCAGCATAAGGAGAGACTTATTTAATCATCAGCTCCGTTTTACAAAAAAAAAAATATATTTTGTGTTATGGAACTGTATTTCTCAGAGAGTATTGAAAAGTGGATGAATAAAAGAAGGGATAGCAGAAGGTCAGATAAACTTTGGAGAAGTTTCATGCTTGAGAATGTATAATGCCACAGCAAAGATGAGAAAAGAGTAAGTTGATCAGCTGTCTTTGTGTCTAACTTCACACTCTAATTTACCTTTGGTTTGTATTTTTAATACATTTGTCATAACATATGTATTAGATATACAATACTTTGTCATTTTGCATAATTTTGAATGCATCTATAACTAGCTACAGCGTCCAATAACTCAGCCTTTTATTAAAAAATACATTATGTACTTACCGTGTGTTGACATTTTCCTAAACATTAATACAGCTGTGAACAGTTGATCAGTAAGCTATTGAAATTCAATAGAAAAGTTATACTCCCTGGGGTAATGAAATATTCTTTTCTTTGTATGTGATATTATAATTGTTATTGTACTATATGATGTATAATATGATGCTTTTATTGCATCTCCTTTACACTATTTCCCATTGGCTAATACCTTTACACTATTTCCCATTGGCTAATATTTAATATTAGCCAATGGGAAATAGTGTTCCCATTGGCTATTTAATATTAGCCAATGGGAAATAGTGTAATCAGGGACACTCAGAAAACAATTGCTTCAATGACATTAAAACTCAAAAATAAATTTTTTTCAGCCCTGACATCTGGTAAAATAAAATGTTCAAAGGAAAGATGATGGATTTTCTCCCCCTCAAATCCAGAGTCCCACACTCATACCTTTATTAAACATCACATACTACAGCTGTGGTCATGGGAGATAGAATTTGATACCACAATAATAGAAATTCAATCTTTTATTTATTGTTCCTAGGGTAGATCCAGCAGGGGGAAGCAACCTAGAAACTTCTGATGTGAAATAGGAATTGGTTATTAGAGCTCAATTCATCTCTGCAACATGTGTCTGCAGTGGTCAGAATCGACCCTTTTTGTGTGCATGATGCCTTTTGCCTTCAAATAAAGAAAAGCTTCACAAATTCTACCACATACTCCCTCTTCATACATCTCTAAGGAAGGTAAACATAGTATCTCCGACTGAAGAGAGAACTCAAGGGGTTGAATTCCTGCTTTGCATGCAAGAAACGCAGATTTGACTCCCCAAACTGCATGGTCCCCAAGTACGGTCAGGAGGATCCCCAGCACAGAGCCAGAGCAGAGCCTGCGCACCCCTGGGTGTGGTTCAAAAAACAACTCACACAAAAAGATTCTCCAGCTAATACAGAATGCAGACAAGGTTTATATGCAGAGATATTCGCGGCAATATCCATGGTAATAGTAAGAAGACAACTCTAAATATGTAAGGATAGGACAACAATATTGCATAGCTATGAAAGTTCATGCTTGTTCTGTTTTATATCATGGCAGAAACCATTTGCAATAACACTAAGTGAAGAAAAACAACAGAAAATTATGCTGCATAGTTTCAAAATTCTTTGTAAAAATTTGAGGCATAAAGATAAAAATAAGGGAAGGTACTGTGTGCCAATTCAAATACCAGTGAGGTACTGGGGATGTGGCTTAGCAGGAAAAGTGCACACCTTCTGCACCTGGGACCTGAGTCCTGCCCCAGCCCCCCACACGGAAAGGGGGCTGCAAAGACAGTCGGTGGGAGACCAGGGTTCAGCATCCTTGGCACTGCATGGTTCCCTGAGCAGCACCTGGAGTGATTCTTCACCAAAGAGCTGGAATAGCCAGAAAGAACACTGTGTGGGACCCCAAAACCAAAACTAACCCCTCCCCAAATTAATACGATGCAAGTGGAATTTTCCCAGGATGTTGGCATCAGTTTATTTCTTTACCTCTGTTTTATACACCTAATAACAATATATTTTACTTTTAAAATAGGAAAAATATGCACATACACACAAATATATGTATATATATAGATATATAGATTATATATAACTCTTTTGTACCACCTCACATATGTCTAAAGCCCAGCAAGAAAATTGTGATTCTCTAGAAAAGAAAATGATCCAGAGGAACTGCTTTAAATGCTATTTGTTCAGTTATGTTAAACTATGGTTTCTTGGGGCCAGAGCGATAGCCCAGCGGACAGGGCGTTTGCCTTGCACGCGCCGGCCCATGCCGACCCGGTTCGATCCCGGCATCCCATATGGTCCCCGAGCACCGCCAGGAGTAATTCCTGAGTGCAGAGCCAGGAGAAACCCCTGAGCATTGCCGGGTGTGACCCAAAAAAGCAAAAAATAAATAAATAAATAAACTATGGTTTCTTGACTTTCAGATGGGAAATTCTGGTTTTGGCTTGTCCATTTATAATTTTGTCTCCCCTAACCCCATATACCTCACAATGGGAGATAGTGTCCAATATCCCAATTTGATCTACAAAACCCTCCAACCTGTTGCCTCCTTCAGGTGTGCTTGATGTGAAATGTGACGCCCAAACCCAGAAGTAAGCATAAAACTACGCACAGCTTTCTTTAAGTCACACTCATGAATCTGAAAATGGAGAAGAACCAAGCAGGGTCGACAAGAAAAAAAAGGAGTATTTTTCTGAGACTATTTTTGAAAGAATATTCCACTGACCACCACTCCATCCAGAGCACCCTAGATACCACCCACCCACCCCCCACACACACACAATTAGAACCAAGATATATAGAGACAGAGACAGAGAGAGACAGACAGAGACATAGACAGAGAGAGACAGAGATTCCTGAATTGTCAACGGAGACCTTGTAAACATTGAGAATAAATGAAAGAGTAGAATAGAGGATATACTGAAAGAAATCTAGTACTAAAGGCACTTTTTCTGTTGCTTTGTTGTTTTTGTTTGTTTGTTTTGTTCTGTTTATTTGGGTTGCTCCTGGAACCAACCATCTGTGCTAAAGCTAAAACTATTACTGATCTTTTTTTATAACTGAGCCAACAAATGAACTTTGCTTTGCAGAAAATTATTTTAGAGGGGTTTTTAGTTCCTTGCAATGCAAAAAAAAAGTACTGAATAACAAGCAAGCTTACTGAAAACCAGACTCTAAAACAGCAGCCTCATCAAGAACAATTTCAAGATTTTAGCCTATACGACTGGATAATCAGGACGCCATGAATATGAAATGGAGTTGTTTCTTTGCTGGTGTGGAGGATAAAGAATATATGTGAGCTTTTAATAATTAAATTTCAGAAGTCTACAAAAACTCTTAGATGCCAAGTAGAGAGTTTTAAATGTGGACTCAAGTAGGAGCTGTACCTGTGGAGATAGAAACTCTAGAATAGGGCTTTTACTATACAACAGCTATAGCTGTGCTCCAGAACATAGCTGTTACTAGGCTTTCAGACTAAGTAAAATAGCCCAGCAAGGGTTGATATAATAGAAAAGAGGTACCCACATTTAGAGACTAAGAAGATGAGAAAGAACTATTAAAAGTACATAAGGATCTAGAAAAGTAAGAGGGAAATGAGGAGAATCAGTTGGTTTTCGGTGTCTTGGAAACCAAGTGATGAATGGGATTAAAGAGATGACAGTATAAACAGGGACAGAAATGACTGATAGATAGGACAACTGAGATAGAGCCTGCGAGCAGACAAGGCGCCCTAGGGGCAGGAAGGTCGTGTAACAAACACGTGGAGTGGTGGGGCTTAAGCCCTTTAGAGTGGAATCATGACAGAATAAAACTTGTAGCTATACTATAATAAAAAAGAATAAAGGACTTTCCCCACTCATTTTGCTGGGCTTTTATAGTGCAAATTACATAAGAGAATAGGAAACAAAGAATAGGAGATTCTTATTTTGAAGAATAAAATAAGAAAGGGGGTTA
The DNA here is from genome assembly GCA_021461705.1 of Cryptotis parvus. NCBI lineage: Eukaryota > Metazoa > Chordata > Mammalia > Eulipotyphla > Soricidae > Cryptotis > Cryptotis parvus. The sequence goes on from JAJIBD010005446.1 coordinate 21,313, forward strand.
AAAGAGATGACAGAAAAAAATGAATTGGTACATTGCTATAAAAATTCATTAGAATGAACAACTTGATGATGCAGAAATAAAAAGTTGCTAGATCTATGCTAAAATAAATAAATAAATAAATGAAGATAGATAAATAAATAAATAAAACAGCAGTCTCTTTTGCTCAAGTGAGCCCAGAGTATATAATAGCTGCTAAACTATATTACTGTCTTGGATTTATTTAGGAGTACTAGTAGTAATGGAGGCACAATGCTGGTGGCAGCAGTAGGAATAGCAGCAGTAGCAATAGCAGTAGTAGCAGAAGTAGCAGCCTCAGAGGCAGTGGTAGAATCAGCAATGAAGGAAGCAGTAGTCAAGTAGTTATGGTTGTACTGTGAGCAGTAGTAGTAGTAGTAGTAGTAACAACTGTAGCCACAAAAAAGTAGTAGTAAACAGAAATGCTCACAGTAGTAAAGGTAGTAGTAGTAGTTAGCATTCATATAGTAGTGGTAACAGTGACACTAATAGTAGTAGTAACAACTGCAACAGCAGAAGTAGCAGTTGCAGCAGTAGTATTAGTAGTAACTGTGGTGGTATAAATAGTTATGTAAAAAAATGAATTTGGACCTGTGTCTAACACCTTGCACAAAAATCAGATCAAAATGGATTAAAGATCTCAATGTCAGACCTGAATCCATAAAGTACGTTGAAGAAAATATAGGAAAAACCCTCCACGACATCGATGCTAAAGACATCTTCAAAGGTGAAACACCATTAACAAAGCAACTAGAAGAAAATATAAATATATGGGACTACATGAAACTGAAGAGCTTCTGCACCTCGAAAGAAACAGTGACCAAGATAGAAAGACAGTCGACAGAATGGGAAAGAATATTCACCCAATACCCATCTGATAAGGGGTTAATATCCAGGATATATCAGGCACTGGTACAAATACATAAGAAAAAAAACAGCCAACCCCATTAGAAAATGGGGAGAGGAGATGAACAGAAACTTTGACAAGGAAGAAATCCGAATGGCCAAAAGGCATATGAGAAAATGCTCATCATCACTAATCATCAGAGAGATGCAAATCAAAACAACAATGAGATATCACCTCACACCACAGAGAATGGCCCATATCCAAAAGGGTAAAAAGCAACAAGTGCTGGCGTGGATGTGGGGAAAAGGGGACTCTCATACACTGTTGGTGGGAATGTCGACTTGTACAACCTTTCTGGAAAACAATATGGACATTCCTCCAAAGACTAGAAATTGAGCTCCCCTTTGACCCAGCCATACCGCTCTTGGGAATATACCCTGGAAAGCCAAAAACACACAGCGGAAACACAATCCGCACTTTTATTTTCATAGCAGCACTATTCACAATAGCCAGAACCTGGAAACAACCAGTATGCCCGAGAACTGATGACTGGATAAAGAAACTGTGGTACATCTACACAATGAATACTATGCAGCTGTCAGAAAAAAATGAAGTTATGAAATTTTGCTATAAATGGATGGATATGGAAAGAATCATGTTGAGTGAAATTAGTCAGAAGGAAAGAGAGAGACATAGAATGACTGCATTTATTTGCATGACATAAATATACTAGGTGATCTTACCGAAAGTGGAAATTACCACAAGCGTGTGGGAGTCAGAGGTTAGTTTAGATAGAGAAGGGAACATGTGTGAATAAATGTCTAAAGTTCTGATGCTAACATAGAACTGAGCATTAAATACAGACAAAAAAATGCAAATGATGGCTTCTAAGTGTACGTAGTGCAACCCACAATGTGTGGGAGAAGGAGGAGAGAGAGAGGGAGAGGAGAGGAGATAAAGAACCTGCCATTTAGGCAGGATGTGGGAGGGGGAGGGAATTGGGGACATGGGTGGTGGCTGGGGGGCACTGGTGGAGGGCGGGGTGCTGGAACACTGTGTGACCGAAACCCCCAAGCGTGAACAGCATTGTAATTGTATATCTCACGGTGGTATAATAAAATGTTAAAATAAAAAATAAAAAAACAATATAAATAGTTGTAGTAACAATAGTGGTAGTATTTGTAAAGCACAAGTAGTAGTATAATTGATGATGATAATAACAGTGGCAGTAATAATGCTGGAAAGACTGCTATTAATAGTAGTGGTATTAGTAATGGTGGCTATTAATAATGGTGGTAGTAATAGCACCATTTATAGTATATATAATTAGTAGCATTTATAGTGGTGACGACATGGTACGAGGAACAGAGGAGATTGTATTAGTGGAAGTGGAAAATAGTGGTCATACTGATAGTGGTGGTAGCAGTAGCATCAGGCATAGAGGTAACAGTGTTAGTGTTAGTAGTGGAGGCAGTTGTGGGGTGGGGTGGCAGAGATGGTAGTAGTAGAAAGCCACATCAAACACTCAAACAATTGAGCATTGGAGTTCGAGGAGGAGTCTTGAAATCAAAATCCAAGGCTCAAGTTGGGTTTTTCTGCTTCCTACTGTCAAATTATGGCAACGTTCATGATTTTGACTACTTTTTTTAAAATTGGGTTTAGCAACTCATTTAGACTCAGCATGAAAAAGAAATGTTCTTAATATTTACAAAAAAATGTTATGTTTTCACTTAGCCTATCAGTTACTGGACATTTCTGTTACTGGATTTGGCATATCGAACACACATAGAACAGCTTGCCAGGCTCTGCCGTGCGGGCGCTATATTCTCATTACTTTGTGGGGAAAGTAATGAGAATTAGCCTATCAGTAATGTTAAATAATTTCAGTGTGATAGACAAGATAAATTCGTAAAATGAGGCATAGTGCCCACTGATGATAATAATTCACAATCCGCTAGGGGAAAAGCAAAACATTCTCTACTAGAAAACTTAGTGACTCCCACTATAACAGGCATTCGAACATAGTCTAGCCAAGAAAGAGAACAGTGCAATAGGGCACTCTCAAATGGTTGAACAAAGGAGGTAAGATTTGAAATGAGTCCCATAGATATGCAAGTATCAGAGTGAAGACATGTTCGTGGTTGAGAGAGCAGATAATATTCTCGACGGAGAAATCAGAATCCAAGCAGTTGATCACAGTAAATGGAAAGTGACAAAATCTATGTTTTGTAACTGATTAAAGGAAAATTCCACTCAGTATAGCTGGGCCTCCAGCCTGAATGATCCTTACTACACTTGGTGATGCCAATTTGAAGACACAAAAACCAGAAAGTAAACACGTGTCATAAGTATGGACTTTATGTTTCCACCAAAACGTAAGTCCAAGTGACCACCTATATTTGGGGCTTTGCATCTTTCTTCTCAAACTTAATTCTAGAGACTTTTATTTTAAAACAGGTCTCAAAACATTGCTCTTTTCTCATAAAAATATCATCTCCTAAGGACTGATTTTAAGACTAGAGTAGCAAATTTTCGAGATCCTTCAACCATATCTCCCCAAGAAACTAATAAATTCTGAATGCTAAAGTGATTACAGTCTCGGCCAGACTCTGTGTGCAATCACTCGATTCATTGAGTGTGCTGGCCTGGGGGATGCAATATTTCTCTGGAAAGTACTTGGGACATGTGGACTTCCTCTCTGTCCTTTATCTGGTGTGCATCTAGAGCATAACTGTGCTCGCGGTCCACAGCACTCCTACAGACGCCATGGGCTGAAGTCAGAGCTAAGGAGGCGATGTTCTGAACTGCCTTTCAACTCTAGCCAGGTTGTGGTTTCAGGCATCCCACCAAAACTTACATCATGGCTTCCAGAAAAAGCTGTAGGCCATTGTGGCAGGTGGTCTCACTTTGGCTAGTCTCCATATAATCATCCAAATACCCACAAAATATTAAACCTGAAGACCAAGAAAGAATCTTTTCTGGACATATCACCAAAATGCCAACTCCTTTGAAGATCAAGTCCTATATTCTTTATGCCGAGCCTGGGTCTGAGAACCCGGGTTGGTGGTAGATTGCCATTTAGTGATATAATTGCTTTTCGTTCCTCTGTTCAGGGAAATACACATAGAGAGTGATCTAATTTCCACTTAACACAATGTCTCTAGATATGTTCTTGTTTCCTTGAATTAAAAAAAAAAAACCTCTTAAAGCACTTTGAAAAGAATCAAGAGTGCTACTTAAAGATGTTTCAGAGTAATTTTATCCACTTGTTCTAAAGCTTTTTTAAATCATATTTTTTGGAGTGTGTTGGAGAGGACTTCAAGAAATCATTGATTTTTCTCCCACACAAATTCGTTTCTGGTTGAAACTGGTAAGAAATGATGATCTCCACCTTGTAAGCAAAAGGAAATCGAAGAGAGATGGCCATGAGTTGCTTCCAGCATCTAAGAATCAAAAGCAGTGCAGCCAAAATCGTATTGCTGACCTGCCTCCTCGTGTTGTGGTTGCTATTTCAGTTAACCCATGCTTTTCTCTATCAGTGAGCTAAAGTAGTCGTCCAGAACTTAGCAAAACTAAGAGGCAGTAAAATATTATTTAAGGTGGGCGAGTCTCAGTCTGCCACTTACTGGCCCAAATCAATCAGGTGGCTTAACTTCTCTACTCCTCTGTTTCGTCATCTACAGGAGAGAGATGAATTTGTCAGATACAGAGTGCTGACAGGACTTAAAAGTGGCTCTGTGGAAGGTTCCTTGTCCAGATCAATAACCCAGTTCATACAGGCATTACTATTTTCAGCCCTACTTCCAAACTATCCCTGCTTTTCTCTAAGGAGCTAAGTAGCAGTACCTTCTGCCATTGGACAGACTGGGAACTTTACTATTTTTTTAATTTTTATTATACCACCGTGAGATATACAATTACAAGGATGTTCATAATTAGGTCTCTGTCATATAGTGTTCCAGCACCCAGCCCTCCACCAGTGCCCCATTCCCACCACCAATGTCCCAACACTCCCTCCCACCCAACCAACCCCAGCCTGCCCCTATAGCAGGAACCTTTTCTTTCTCTCTTTCTCTCTCTATCTCTATTTCTGACCCTGTATTATCTCTCTTCTCTTACCCTTTGTGGCTTGCCCTATAGATAGTACTGGTTTATGGTTTAAGTTTCTATGTGTATATTCAATAGTGAGTTCTAGTGTGACATTACAATTCCTCATTCCAGACTGGGAACTTTAGACCATGCTAAAAGCCACTCTTTTGCACACATGTCCTCTCTTACCTCAAGCCTATGTATTGGAGATTTTTTTAATTATTATTTTTAAATAAATCTCAAATCCAGGCTGGAGAGATAGTACAGAAGGTAGGGTTCTTGCCTTATGGTGGTTGACCTGAGTTTGATCTCTGGCATCCCATATGGCTCCCAGAGTACTGCCAGGAGTAATTCCTGAATTTCTGAGTACAGAGCCTGGAGTAACCCCTGAGCATTGCCAGTTGTGACCTCAAAACAAATATATATATATATATACATATATACTATACGTTATATATTTTATATACATTTTATATTATATATAATATACATTATATATTATATATACATATATTATATATATGGAACTGTGTGTGTATATATATATATACGTTCCATTCTCTCAGTTGGATGGATTTCAAGACTTCCTGGTTCTCTCCTACCAACCTTCCTCACCACAAGACACAACATCCTTTGAAAAGGCAAGTCCTACTATGGCATTCCCTGTTTCAACTCTTCCTGTGGCTTCCCCATTGCTTCTGCAGGCTGGCATCACGCCAAATCTAGCTCTACCATCAAAGAATCTAGTGTTCGTGGAATGGGACCTAGGAATCTAGTTTCTGCATACTTCCCAACTTCATTTTAGTACAATTTTTCCATGCCTCAGTCCCTGGGAATTATTGGAAATTGGAGAGGATAAAATGTACACTCATTAGGGTATCTTAGAAAGGCCTTCACTGCCTGACCCTTAGCTGCTCCTTCCAGGATATTATATATCGTCTGTACATTTGAAGCTCTGTTTTACTTTTGCCTAATCAATTTGATCCTTCTTCTGAGTCCCACTGCTCTATAGCCATAACTCCCACCACTGCGTTTCACTTTGCATTATGTTTGCTAGCCTGACCACCCATAAGCAAGAACCTTACCTTCTGCACTATCCAGCCTGGATTTGAGATATATTTAAAAATAATAATTTAATCAGCCTGCGCCCCCCCCCCCCCCCCCACCAAAAAAAAAAAAAAAAAAGTCTCCAATACATAGGCTCGAGGTAAGAGAGGACATGTGTGCAAAAGACTAGCTATTAGCATGGTCCCATGTGGCCATATGGGATACTTGTAGGGTCAGCATCTGGGACAAGAGGCCTATGAAGTCAAATGGAGCCCTATTCTCAGAGGGCCCCGAACTCAGCTGAATGCTCCACTAGAAGCATCCTGAAATTCTTAATTGTTGAGCAAGGAGCACCTCATTTTCATTTTGCACTGCGCCCCACAAATTATGTACTCGTTCCTGCCCACTGAACTGTGAACTTCTTGAAAACAGAAACTGTTTGCTATTCGCTTGAAATCCCCTTTTCTTAGCAAAGGGGACTACAGACACAAAGGAACGGACTGGTAAATTTTGTTGAGTTTATACATGAATGGACAAAAGGATAAACTGTAAAGTAAAATAGTGTAGAATGGCTAACTGAAGAAAGAGCTTTGTTTAGACTTGGGGGAAAAGGAGTCCACTGATAAATTCATAAGATGATTGACCAGTCTGAAGAAATAAGAGGAAATGTCTTAGGTTGCACTTTAAATTACTTAAACTGATACTTCCGCTTGAGACCTATTGCCTCCCTGCTTTTTTTTCCAGAACACAAAATTGTGAGCTAATGAAACTTGCTATTATGCTCCCAAAAAATGCTCTGAATGTTCACGCCAAACACTGTGCTAAAATCTGGAGGGAGAAGAAAAGGGAACAAGAAGCCATAGAAGGGAGAACCAAGTAGAATCTCTGTCTTCAGAAAGCAATTAAACCTGACTCTTCAAGAAATTCTGTCAAAGATAAGTTGACTTCATGGGGGTTCTCAGCAATGATTCAAGGATAAAGACAAGAATAAAGACCCTAGACTTGGCTCGTGGCCCAGCTTCCTGAACACTGCAGCTGACAAAACGTCTCAGTATGAATTCAATTCCTCCACTACGCAATCTGTGGGTTCACGAGTTAACATTGGCAACCAACGCAGAGGTGCTTCCGGAGCATAATAACTAAGTGGCTATTGAGGTGGGGGAAGTGCTTGTGATCTCTGGCGTAAGTCACGGAATCGCGTAAGTGATGAGCATCAGCTACGAAAGTAAATCAAAGAACTGGTGAGGGGCCAGAGAGATAGTACAGTGGTAGGACTCTTGTCCTGACATAGAAGACCTGGGTTCGACTCCTGGGATTCCATATGGTCCCCCCAGGACCTGTAGTGTACTTTCAAGTGCAGAACCAAGGAGCATCATCAAGTGAGGCTCGAAAGACAAACAAAAGACCTGGTGAGGGCAGATGTCCCCAAATTGTGCTCAAGACATGACAGGACTTCAATGTGACGCTGACTACACGAATCTGCTGCCCAGTGAGGTGCCTACTCTTATTGTTCTTGGCAATGACAAAGGGGTTCTCTTGCTTCTGCACATTCACTTGTATTTAGTTGCCACAACCAATAATACCAGAAAGAACATTAAGATATTCTAGAAAAGTATATATACATACAAATACATATATGTCAAAAACATGTAAAAATCCCCTACAAATCAAGAAAATGCATAATATAGTCATAAAGTAACATTTTCACTTTCCACATGAGGTAAAGTAGAGAAAGCAAGTATTCTCAAAGAATAATAATTGTTAGTCAGAGTATAAATCTGCACAGTCACAACCTGGTCTGAAACATGCCATTTTTAGGACTATATCTTAATGAAATAATCCAAAATATGTATAAAAATGTATGCTTTTAGTATCCCATAATAGCCACAATTTAGAAATAAGGCAAGTGTGAAAATGAGAAATTTGCTTAATATACCACAGTTCCAGACCTCAGAAGACAACTCAGTGTCTGGTACAGGACTTGCATAAAGCAAGCCCAGGTCTGATCCTTTCTGATCCGAGCACAGCTGGGAGTGACCCCTGAGCATCAAACTAGGCGCTCCTAAACACAGAGGGCATGGTCCAAAGTAAACGCCTTGATTTTTTTTCATCAAATTTGTTAATGGTTATGTAGAACTATAATTATCAAAATATGTACATAATGAATAATTTTTAGATATAGTTTTAAAAGCCAACTTAATTTTAAAATATGGCTGAATGGGGGCCGGAGTGATAACCCAGCAGACAGGGCGTTTGCCTTTTACCTGGCCTGCGCGGGTTCAATCCCCAGCATCCCATATAGTTCCCTGAGCACTGCCAGGAGTAATTCCTGAGTGCAGAGCCAGGAGTAACCCCTGAGCATTGCCGGGTGTGACCCAAAAAAGCAAAAAAAAATAAAATAAAATAAAATAAAATAAAATATGGCTGAACTACATTTTTGTGTTTTGTTTTGTTTATTGTCTGGGGCCGGCCTCATCCATCCAATAATACTCAGGGCTTACTCCTGCCTCTAAACTAAAGAATCAGGCATCACTCCTAGCAAGTTCAAGGGTCAGCATACGGGGTCAGCCACATGCAAGATAAGCACCTTATCTGCTGTACTATCACACCAGCCCCTAAACTACTTCATTTTGCTATAAAATCCTACCTATTTATGAGTGTTATTGACTGTATTTCAGTTTGGTGAAGGCCATAGTAGAAACAAATGTAAGGTCTCTGAGTAAAATGTGCCTGTTGCATTAGGAAGTGCATAGAGAAATAATGTGTTCTGTGCTAATGCTGGCAACTGCAAGTGGAACCAGGTAGAAGTTCTAGGTAGCATGGATAGCTTTCTATTGCATAAAAATTTGCAACACTATTCATTAGAAACAAAGGAAGTTGCTGCAGGCGGAGTCAAAAAGCATAGTGTAGTATTGAACCATATGCGATACTTCCAGGTTACAAAGATAGCAGATATGAATGAGTGAAGTGTAGAGTTCACAGAATTCAGGGGATCATATGTGTTCCCAAGGACTGGTACATGCAAGGCTAGCACCTTATGGCTGTACTATCTAACGGAATCATAGTATAATGAAATGTGCAGTCAGGTGTTTTCAGGCATTCCAGAGCATAAATATGTAATATCACAATTCAAACGATTGAAGCAGTAGGGCTGTTTAATATTAGCACTTTATAAATAAGGAAATTGAATTCTAAAACAAGTAGGTGTTTTCCTAAAATAAGTGTTAGAAATGAGAGGATTATAAGCAGAATTACAAACTTCTCCATGTAAAAAATATTTTTGTGACTTGTAAATAAATGTTATTTGTCCCTTGCTTGTCTTTATTTAATGAGAAGAAATGACTCCACTTGGGGGAATAGGATTCACTCAATTGGTTAATCCAGGGGTCCAGACTCTTACTTGTGTTTAAAGCTCATAAACCGGGGTCCCTGATAGTCACACAACTGAACACAGAGGTCACTGAAAATCTTCAAATTTTCTTAAAATAAATTTCATTATGATACATCATCATAGTTTGATTTGTATAACTAGATTGGATACCTATTTGATCATATTTATATACCCAGATTCACACAAAAATTTCTCAGACAAAAATGAATCACAAGCGGAAAAAGTTTAAGTAGCCCTGGTTTAGATAACAGCCATTTACACTTTTCCAGAATTATACTCTTCTCAAAAATATTCACATAGATAACCTCATAGATAACCCACATCCGAGCCTGTAGACTGGGGAGGGAAAAAGGACAATGGTTATTTCATAGATATGAAACTGAGATGTCCACAGTTGAGGGGCTAACCCTGAGTCAGTGAGAGTCTGGCCTCTGGTCAGCCACAGTGCTGTCTGGGAGTCTGTCTGTGCTCACTCTGGTCACCAGACTCTGAAGGTCACATTCTCCCCTGTCCATCCTCATCTTCCCAACAGCTCTTCCTTTAGCTGCAGACTCATTGCGCATATAAGAACATAAACCTCAGGTCACTGAGAGCTGCTCATTCATTTACCTTCTTCCAGAATGGAAGACAATCATTTGCATCATCAGGTCAGAAGGGAAGTCTCGTCTCTTTTATCTGAAAGTATGCTATACCCTTAAATAACTTCTTTTGAAAGCGAGGCCATTTCAATCATTCAAGAAACAACTTTTGCTGTGGTCCAAACAGTATATGTCCCTAAGCAAGGAAATGCTTTTAGATAACCCATTTATAGACACTTTTGACTGCCTAAAAGGGACAAACATAGAAGCCTGAAAAAATTTACTCGAGAAACATAATCACGTATCACATAGCAGGTCCTAAGATCTAAGAAAGATCAAATGTTCTCCAGAAAGTTCTCTTGTTAAGGATGGGAGCATAGAGAGTGAGGGCAAAGGGAATGTTTTGCAAGCAGAAAGCCTAGGTTTGATCCCCAGAACCACATGGTTCCCTAAGCAACCCCTGGTGTAGCCCAAAAGCAGAAGAACTAAAGGCAGGGAGTGGGGAGGTATATTTTTCTGGTTAAGAGTCTGATGTTTTGAGCTGGAATAATGCTAGAGTAAAACAGGATATATGCCATGCATGCGGCCAACCTGGGGTTGATCCCCAGCAACCTGCCTGGTTCCCTGAGCACTGCCAGAAGTAATTCTTGAGTGCAGAACCAGGAGTAACCCCGAAGCATAGCTGGGTGTGGCTCCCCAAAACAAAAACAAAACAACAAGAACTATGAAAGTTGTCAAGAGGATAAGTTCAGACCCAGAGACAAAGGAGTTAGCAACTTCAACTATCTATACATGGTGCCTAGTTCCTGGGCAGATTCTCGGCTGATGCAATCTCCCATAAGTAAATTCTCTGTGTCCTCATTTGGGGAAATCATAACACTTCCTTCACAGGACGTAGTGAAAACGAAAACAACTGGTGACCAAGAAAATATTTGGCAAACTGAAAACCCCCATGAAAATATTTGGAGTTCATCTTAGATAACTTGATCCTTTTTGGAAGCTTATTGCTCTAAGCAAAGGGAACGGAGTTGAAAAGGGACAGAGTGTCAGTCGAGACATCAGGGCAGGTAGCCAGGCTTCTCTGGGCGGAACAGTTGAGAGCTGAGGAGTGCATACTAATTACTGCACCTCCGAGATGCCTGACCAGAAAATGCCCTCCAGAAAACACTGTGTCCCTTCCATATCAAAGGCCCTGCCAGTGGACTCACAGCTGCATACAAAACAGAATGAACTGATGGGGCTAGGGTTAGCTCTTGGGGGGGGGGAAGGGGAGGGGACTTGCCTTGCAAGTCTGAGCCCAGCAGGGATTGTGAGTTTGATCTCTGACACTGCCCCCTGAGCCCAATTGGAATCCCACTGGCTCTCTGATTTGTGACAGCTAAAAAGTGTGAAAGCATCAACATTCTGTGGCCAAGAATGTATACTGGCTACCTGCCCTGATGCTGTTTGAGGCTCTGGCCCTTTTCAACTCTGTTCCCTTTGTTTAGAGCAATAAGCTTCCAAAAGGATATTATATACATACTCAGATCAAGCCAATCATATACTAGCTTGAATGTGATCACACACATCACATGCAAGTGTGTGAGTACAATAACCAAGTGTGTGACCTTTGGTCATTGCAACAGCAGCAAAAAAGGAAAAAGAGAGAAGAGAAGCTACTTTAAAAAAGGCTTGAGGAAGGAAAAGAGAAAGAAAGAGAAAGGGAAAGAAATAAAGAACCTGCCATGGAGGCGGGTTGGGGGAGGGGAGGAACCGGGTAGTTGGTGGTGGGAGATGGGCACTGGTGGAGGGATGGGTGCTGGAACACTGTATGATCAAAACCCAAATATGAACTTTTTAATTGTATAGCTTTGTAATTGTATATCTCACAGTGGTATAATAAAATACTTTAAAAAAAAAGGCTTGGATTCGATCCCCAGCATCATACACAGTTCCAGGATTCCCACCAGGAGTGACCCCAGTACACTGAGGCAGGAGTAAATGCTGAACATCACCAGTGCAGCCAAAAAATAATGAAAGGTTAGAAAAGGTTAAAAGAAACAAAAGGTGCAACTCCCTGGAACTAGGAAGGTCTACTAGGAAGTCAATGACTGTTAATAACTCTTGAATGACAGGATGTCAAAAAGCAGAAATAAGTGTATGAGAAATGAGTGAGTGTTTCTAGATGCAGATTTGAGAGGGATTAAAAAGAGAGCTACGGAGATGGAAGTCACCCGGTGTTCCTGGAGATGGAGCTGGGGTTCCTATTCCCTCTCTGACCTGTCCCAGAGGCCTGGTGGCCACGCCCACGAACTGCCTCAGGGCTCTCGGCCATGATGCAGATACTCAGACGTACAGGGGAGAGCTGCCATCATGCTCTCCCTTAGCTCAGATGACCATGAGGCTCCCAGGAGGCAAGATGGGTTTGGGGAGTGGGCCCATCACCTCTGTAGGGCCTCAGAAGCAGCCAGATGAGACTCACTCACCATAATAGCCACCATTTTTGTGGTCCAGAACAGATACACAAAACTAGTGGAACCAATCATGTTCTAGAATATATTACAATCTACAATGTGTAAGAAAGGGAAGCGGAGAGAGAGAGAGAGAGAGAGAGAGACAGAGAGACAGAGACAGAGACAGAGAGAGAGAGAGAGAGAGAAAGGAGATAAAGAACCTGTCATGGAGGCAGGCTGGGGGAAGGGGGGGAGGTGGGGACATTGGTGATGGGAGATGGGCAGGGGTGGAAGGATGGATGTTGGAACACTGTAGAACCAAAATTCAAACATGAACATCTTGTAATTGTATATCTAACAGTGGTATAATAAAATATTTAAAAAAAAAAAAACGAAAAAAATAAAAGACTGAGGTCTTTGTCTGCAGATGAAGAACATTCAGAATGAGGAAGGAGGGGCTGGATCGATAGCCCAGCGGGTAGGGCGCTTGCCTTGCACACAGCCGGCCTGTGCTGGCCCGGTTTGATCCCTGGCATCCCATATGGTCCCCCGAGCACCGACAGGAGTAATTCCTGAGTGCACAGCCAGGAGAAACCCCTGACCGAGCACTGCCAGGAGTAATTCCTGAGTGCAGAGCCAGGAGAAACCCCTGAGCGTCGCCGGGTGTGACCCAAAAAGCAAAAAAAAAAAAAAAAAAAGGAATGAGGAAGGAGGGTCTGGGGGGGGCGGGGGATAAGAGACCATGGATAAGGTGTCTGTCTGGCACACAGTTGACCTGGGTTCAATCCTCAGCACCACAAATGGTCCCTCCAAGCATCACAAAAAGAAGTCTCTGACCCCTGAGCCAGAAATAAACAATGAACACGGGCAGGTGTGCCCCCTCCCTCAAAAAAGGGGGAAAATGAGGTGAGGAGGAAAATGTCAACTTAATATAGAGTTTAGCAGAGTATTTTTTTCTTTTGAGAAAACGCAACATGGGTTAAATAATCATTTCTGGCGACCTTTGTGTAAGGCCTGAAGCCAATTGTCATTTGCTAGTCAATTCTGAAAGATGCAAAAAAAACAACCTGAATTTGGGGGTTCCTTATAAATTTTCAGCTTTGATGGCAGAAGTGATCTACTCTTGGAGGTCCAAAACATGTTGTTGCTATAGGAACAGGTAAGCAGCTTAGACTTGAAAGACCAGTTTAGGAACAAAGAATGCAATAGTGCCGGCTAAAGCAATTAACCAAGAAAACATTTTAAGCAAATATCTTTGGGGTTTGTTATTTAGATATTAATTCCAGAAAGATAAAGTGCTATTATAGAGTGAAAGCATCACATTTTAACATTTTAATTACATCATTACTGGCATAAAAGGTTGTGCTTACACAATTAGCTGGGAAGCTTTGTTAAACAGAAGTACACATTTCTAACTCTCTCTTGATTACATTGTAATTGAAAAATACAATTTTAAATTCAGTAAGAACACGAGAATCATCTTTGAATTCCCCCAATGGACCCCAGATGGAACACGTCTAAAATAACAGAGGTAGTGAACTCTATAACCGATCTCTACAACTAAGGAACAGCAGGTGAAACTCTAGAAGGAAACAGAAATGTGTGAAGGCTCATCGTTGTTAATATTTTATATATTTCTCCTGTCTGGCCGTCTTTGTGAACACAGGTATGTGTAAGAAGAGACGGCCAGAGACCCAGTTTCCACCTCCAACTTCATTGCTATTTGCTTTCCCCCATGAAAGAGTAGGCTGCTCCAGGCGTGAGCGATTTAACTGAAATTATTAGAACTTTTGAACAGAACTTACTGCACCAGGGCAGCTCAGAACCGAACCCTGGTGTGGCATTGGGCTGTTCTCCCTTTCTGTTTAGTTCTGAAAAAGAAAACTTGTGGAGAATGAATGCATTCTTTGCTGACAAATCCCTGCTCCCTGAGGTCACAGCAGTGGGACTGAGATTTCTCCAACTTTACCTTTTCTCTCTTGCTGCTAAGAACTGACCAGAACGTGTGTCTGAGAGGGAGAGACAAAGTGTGTGTGTGTGTGTGTGTGTGTGTGAGTGTGTGTGTGTGTGTGTGTGTGTGAGTGTGCCTGGGAAGTGGGGAGAGGAAAGAGGGGGGGTGTAGCTGTGATCTTACCATCTCATTCTCTTCTCCTTCATTAAGCAAAGCCTGCTGACCCTTCTCAAAGCGGCCGCCCATGAAAGAGTTTTTCCACTGCTTCTCCCTGACCTTCCAGAGCAGAAGCTTCCAGGACGAGCCTGCCAGCCACCGCTGCTCGCCAGCTGACTGAAAGAGTTAATGATCGTCCAGGTTAACGCGCTCCTGGAGTGCACACCTTCGCTCAGTGCTTGGCAGGCTGAGCTCCACCCACAATTTAACCTCTCTAGGAGGAATATTTCTGCCCCCTCCTGCTCCCAGCTTACCGCCTTCTCTCGCAGCAGCTGCCCAGAAGGCCGTGGCTCCCATGCTGATCTTTTTGTGCCCAACTTGCAGGGAAAGAACTCGTTGCCTGCCCAGTGCCTGCCAGCCTAAGACATCTGACTGCAAATCCAAGAGGACAATGCGGAGTTGGCAGCAGGAGGCGGGGAGCAGCCCTCAAGGCTCCCAGGTCACAGGGAGCTTTATTCATAAGGGCTAAAGAATTGGGGGACCTGAGCTAAGACCTTCTTTTGGTTAATAAAAGCTGCAATCCAACAACTTGGCCACCCTGTGACTAATTCTCTTCCAAGTGTATTTGCAATTCTTTGCAATTCTTTGGCATGCAAAAAAAATAGCATTTTGCTTAATATATATGTGGAATTACAGTTACTCTTTAGAAAAAAACTGTAGGCTAAAGAGCACAGGTATAATGAACTAATCCAAATAGTCTCCTTTGAATATCAATGGTTAACCACTCAAGGAAGTCTAGAAGAAGTTCAAGTGATTCCATGCCAAGACTTGTATCTATTCACTCACTCATTTGGGGCACTCTGTTTGAGCACAGGGACCACATATAGAAATCAGGTCATATTTGCTACTCTTCCATCAATGGAGGGATTCCAACATGCCCACAAATGTAAGAGAAAGATTGGGAGGCAGGTAGATAGGGGAGGGCCCCTGGCAAATGGAATTTTGAAGAAGTGATAAATGCAATGGTCCTGAAGCTGCCAGAATTAAGGCCTAGGCCTGATAAGATCTTCCTGGCCCCAGTAAGAGATCCTGAGAAGGCTGAATACCCCCCCTCCCTCCAAGAGAAGCTCAACAGCAACAAAGGTCAAGAAAGAAATTTCAAAGAAGACCATTCACCACTCCCAACACTAGCTTCTTGACAACCACCTTAGCAAGGGGTCTCTTACCTAGGTAGAAGCCCCACATGGGGGGCAGCTTGAGATAAAAAAAAAAACCTATAAAATCCATCTTGAACTAAGGACGGACACACATATGCTGCAGAGCCCAAGTGCTGCTTGTGCCCATGTGGTCCCACTCCACGTGTGTCGTCCGCATCTCCCCTCTTGAGATGTGTAGTTTCACATCTAATGCCAAGACTTGTGTGTTAGCACTCTCGCCACCTTGGGAGAAGTCCTTGAGCATGTTTCTAACTTTCTCTCCCTCCTTCCCTTTTCTCAGAACCTCCAAATAAGATGTTTTTATTTCACTGCTCATCTCCTCCTGAAATTCTTCTTCAGAGAGGTAAAAGGCAAGAACGTGCAAGGCTAGGCAAGGCCGAGCCTTCCAGTACTGGGGCGGAAGACATAAGTCACCCCAGGGCCCCACCGACTTCAAGGTGGCTACTTATTCTGAGACGAGACATCTAAGATGTGGTCACATGCTCCAGTGTAATGGAAGAGGAGCAAGTATTCTTCTTGGCTGTGGGGATTCCCAGCAACACCTCCAGATCTGGGTGTTTGATCATGTAGCTGACCACACCTGCTTCCTTCATATGGTCAGAGGAGAACCAGTCTGAACTTTTCAGCATATTGGAGACCACCCATCAAGGGCTGATTGTTTCACCAAATTAAACATTCATTTTAGCAACTGGCAACAGAGCATAGTGGTGAAAGGCCTGAAGGCTAGATTTAAAATGCCTTCATCAAATTCAGATTTCTAGCTATACAATCTTAGAATGACAAATTTCAAAAATTCTATATGCTTCTATTTGCTCGCATGGTAAAGAGTATGATAATAGAACTTTACCCCTAAAACTGTGTGAAAAATAGTACTTGGGAAATAATATGTGTTCAATAAAGAGACTTCACTGTGTTCACAAAAGCTCCTTCAAAGCTGTATATAATGCTGGCAATATCCCCAGTGTGGTGCGTGTGTGTGTGTGTGTGTGTGTGTGTGTGTGTGTGTTTAAACCTTAAAGCAAACAGTAAAGTGTAAGCTAGCAAAACTTTTTAAGGAATAAGCTTTCTTGATATACATTCAGCCCTCTGATTTTCCAAATATTATTCAGAGATATAATAAAATAGAAACTAACACTTTTACAATACTCTAACACGAGTTATGGGTTTCTTTTTTTGAGGGGAGGTGAAAATTAGACAACAGCTGTGACTGTGATATAAGCAGGTAGACAGGGAAGGCCCCACAGCAATGGCATTCCTAGGAAGTAATAAAACCATTAGCCCCCTGGCTACTCAAAATCCATCTTGTGACCTCAAGAGCCTAATAAGATCATTATCTGGGCACCAACAGACCAGGAGAAGGCTGGACCCTTCTCCAGAGACTCCAGTGTAACAAAGGCTAAGGAAAGGAATTTCAAAGAAGACCATCCACCACTCTCAACTCTACCCCCTTGACAACCAGCCTAACAACGGACTTTTACCTAGTTAGAGGCCCTCATGGGGCAGCATGGAGAAACCCTACAATAAAGGCACCTTGAACAAAGGAAGTGCCTGTATATTCTGCCCCAGCCCATTTGCTGCTAATGCCCATGTGGCCGAGCACATGAATTGCCGGCATCTCCCTTCTTGAGACATGTACTGAGGTTTTTCTCTCTGTCTTTGGAGAATCCTACATTCTCTCTTAGGCATATTAGTCTCTCCTTTTCTCTCCCTCCACCCCTTCCTCAAAGGCTCCAAATCACTTTATCACTTGACATCCCGTTATTCGTCGATTTGCTTGAGCGGGCACCAGTAATATTTCCATCTGACCCTATCACGTGCCAGTGTAGCCCAATGGCATCTGGTTGCTTCAGGAATACAAAGAGCCTCAAACCGTTCGTTCAGGGTCTTGACGAAGAAGTCTGACCATCTTGTAGGTGAGTGGCCATGTGATTTTTTTTTTTTTTGCTTTTTTGGGTCACACCCGGCAATGCTCAGGGGTTTCTCCTGGCTCTGCACTCAGGGAATTACCCCTGGCGGTGCTCGGGGGACCATATGGGATGCCGGGGATCGAACCCGGGCCGGCATGGGCCGGCCACGTGCAAGGCAAATGCCCTACCCGCTGGGCCATCGCTCCGGCCCAACCATGTGATATTTTGACATCCCATGGGATCTAGTCGGTAACGGCTCTAATCCAGCGGTCGTCTCCAAATCGCATTACATGTCCAGCTCATCTGTTTTTACTTCACTGCTCATCTATTCCTAAAATTCTTTTCTGGGACAAGAACCTGGAAGCCCTCAGTAAGGGCTAGGGCTGGCTTTCTTTTCCTGCAAAGAGCACTTCCTCACTCCAGCCTGAGTCCATGGCTCCCCAAGGAATCAGATGGTGGCAATTAACTCCTGTGCAGAGCAAGGGTATCAGGTGTGGCTTGATGGCCACCAAGCGAGGCTGGCAGGGCTGTGGCCTCATCGCAGACTTCATCAGTCCACGCCTTGGCAGCAGGTCTCAGGTGGCAGATGTGGACAGTGGCCATCTCGCTCCTCTCTGCTTCCATGGCCACCAGCTTCATAAACCTCAGCTCTATGCTAAACTTCACTGCAGAATATGCTTGCCAAAGGATGAGCTTTATGAATATGAATTATATACCAATAAAAAGCATGCCCCTCCCAAAAAAAGTAAATGTTTTAGAGCTTTTGAGGGCAGTTGTTGAAATATTTAGCAGAGAAAGAAAGAAACTAAGAAAATTTCAAGCTTTAGCTCACTGTCAGGGCCTGACTATTAGCACACAGCGGGCGCAGCCACCCCAGTGCTGATGTGTCAATGAGCGCAAACTGTTTCTCTCTATTGTCTATTATGTGTGACTTTAGCACTATTTCCTACTGGCTGGACTCCTGAATACACTTGGCAGCTCCCACACCCTGTGGGGTGATGCTGAGTGTACAGCAGAATACAACTTGGAGGAAAAAGTCACACAAACCTAGATCAGTAAACAAATCAGGCTTTGCCCTAACAGTATTGGAACCAAATTCATGTCTACAAACATTTTGAGAAACTTTTTTTTCTCAAAAACTAGGCTTTCCTGGAAAATCATACCTAGCAGAATGGTCTGGTAGAACTGAGCGTCTTCTTGAAACAGCAGAGTTGGGGGCCGAGCGATAGCCCAGCGGGTAGGGCGTTTGCCTTGCACGCGGCCGGCTTGTGCCGGCCGGGTTCGATCCCGGCATCCCATATGGTCCCCTGAGCACCGCCAGGAGTGTTTCCTGAGTGCAGAGCCAGGAGGAACCCTTGAGCATTGCTGGGTGTGACCCAAAAAAGCAAAAAAAAGAAACAGCAGAGTTTCAGAGTTTCCTTTTGGAGTCACACTCAGCAGCACAGTGACTGATTCTGGGTCACTCCTAAGTGATCAGATACGACTACGAATAATAATGATTATCCAGCCGCAAAACATGGTCTCCAGCCCCTTGAGCTAAGTCTCTGACCCCTCATGGTACTTAATGAGAAAGTACCCAGCAGCCAGATTATAAACAGAGTGTTCTCATTCAGTACTGCTGGTCTACACAATAAGTATATTCAAAAACTAGTACTAGCTTCCACAGAAAAGGGCAGAAACACGTGTTAAACACTTCCTTCTACCCTGCACCACTGCAAGCATTCACACATTCCTTGCATTTCTCACTATGTCCTCTGCAGTCCAGACTGTAAAGGTCAACCCGCCCCCTCCCCCTGCCCCCCCCCCCCCCCCCCCGTAAGTAGTAAAGAACGCCAGGATAGGAGATAAGTTACCTGTCAAGGTTCAGTTAGTAAGAGTGAGGATTTTGATCAGACTAATCATACTTTCTATGCTATTACCATGTCGGTCTTGGGTTTCAGATGCCATAGGAGAACCCTTCCATTTATAAGATCAGGCTGTCTTATTTATAAAGGGAACAGGGAAAATATCTTGAAAATACTCAGCAAATTCTTCACTAGGTGGAGAAATGGGTGCCCGAGCTGGGAGTGAGACCTCAGAAAAGAGCATGGGAGCCACCAGGAGGACAGCATATGACCCTGGTGGTCATCGTAGTTGTGACCTGAGCCTGTATGAAGAAGAATGTAAGACGGAGAAGTGAAACCAAACCCCGAACATTCCCCAAAAAACTTGAATTTGAGATCTGCACAAGGTTTCATACATTAGCGATGTGATGTTGGAGAAAGCTAATTGATGTGGCAAACATGCATATTTTTGACTCAATTGAGCTTAAATATTAGTAGTCATTTCACAACTAGTTTAAAATAACATCATATTTCTAGATAATCTTATGTGGATATCATTTCCATAAATCCCATAAATTAAATTTCTTTTCCTTCAGAGCACTGTTGAAGACTATTCTTCTGCAAAGGTAAAAAAAGGGCATATTTTTAGTAAACTTATTTTTTCACCGGCTTTCAGTTTATGTCACCTTGGAGCAGCAGGTACGAAACTTCCCCATATATCCCCCTGCATCTAGACCTCAACTTCCACTACCAGCTACTCCCACCAGCACATTTGTTTCAGTCAATGAGCCAATACTGACACGTGATTTTCCAAAGTTCACCGTTTATACCGCAGTTCCCTTTTGGTGCTATTGGCATCTTATTGGCAATGACATACTGACATAAATCCACCAAAATATTGTTAGAGTAGTTCCACTGCCCCCAAAAATTCTCTCTCTGTTCCCCCTTATCATCCCTTTTTCCTTCTAAACCCTGTCAATGTGGTCCACTATAGGACTTCTTAAAAAAATCAAACTGTGGATTTGCTCCACATATTTCCATTCTACTGTGTCTGTTCCCACAGTGTTGCAGGACTCCTCTAAGAGCCTCTGCATTTGCTCTGGATTGCCTCCTGCAAATCACTTCGTAGATAAGAGGGTAGTCTAAATGTGGCAG
The DNA here is from genome assembly GCA_021461705.1 of Cryptotis parvus. Taxonomy (NCBI): domain Eukaryota; kingdom Metazoa; phylum Chordata; class Mammalia; order Eulipotyphla; family Soricidae; genus Cryptotis; species Cryptotis parvus. The sequence goes on from JAJIBD010005446.1 coordinate 41,921, forward strand.
TTTATCTGACCATTTATTCTATACTAGCTGGAATAAATATTCTCTCATGCTACCACAATCATTGTGGGACTAACTAGATCTTACCAGCATATTTGCCTGACCACGTTGGATCTCTAAGTAATTAGACCAGAGAGAAATGCTGTTTGCCTCCAAGCAAGCAAGCATGGCTCCCCTGATAACTCAAAGGCAACTAAAATACAAAACTACCGTGAAGTAGACGAGACTTGTGAAGGCTTGGAGAAATATTTAATTGGCATTAGTATTAGTCTTTGGTACAGAGACAAGCCATCTCAGAAACCCCCCTTCTCTACCCTATAAAGGCAATTCCAGGCAGACCTTGGCTCAAAACATTAGCATATAATAGGGCCTAGGTGAGGTGCTGGGAGAAATTACCTAAGGGCATTTAACCCTTCCTGCTACCCATAATAGTGGGAGGTCTAAGTTGCAGCGGTATGAAACCAGCCTGCTCTCTCTCTCTCTCTCTCTCTCTCTCTCTCTCTCTCTCTCTCTCTCTCTCTCTCTGGGCTCTTTCTTTGGGCTCTCTCTTTGTGAGCTTGCACCCTTCTTGGGAGTCTTGTCTTTCTCCTCTTTACAGGGCCTTTACATGTGGTGGCCGCCATCTTGGCCTACACGTGGCTGGGGTTCTAGCCTGGAATCCTAAGCACTGGGTTTTTTCCTATTGCTGATTTGTATGCCTGAACCTGTGATAAGTAAAGCCTTTTAAAACTGCATCGGATTCCTGAGTCTTCATCCATTCCCCGCCGGCTTCGGAGATAGAAGGGAACTCACTTCCTGGCACTATCGGGGACCCAGGCGGCATTCCCGACACACAGTGTGACGTAATCCTGGTGGGAAGAGCAGCTGTGAATTTTAGTGGGGACTCACTACTAATCTTGACATGTTACTGACAGATTCCATTCATTTACTGATGAATGGAATCATCGATGAATTGTCATTTCCTGATCAATTTCATTCTGCCAACTTGTAGTAGCTGAAGGTGAGGGTTAATAGAACATGCCCTGATAAAGTTAAGTCATGTAGGAAATGTGTGGAGCACCAGAATGTAACTTATTTTAAAACTATGCTAATTATAAAGGAATGACAGGGGTAGAATCTGTAAGGAGCTGGGTTAGCAGGGCTCCGTGGATGTAGAGCACTAGGTTGGCCAACACAAATGGAGATAGATACAGAAAGCATGATTAAAAAAAAAAAAAAAATGACAAGCGACAATGAAGCAAAGGCACAAAGGCAACTTGACCATGAGCCCATTCACAAGTAACCTCATTCATAATAACTGGGAATAGAGAGGAATGTCATAGAGGAAAACTGGCTTCAGCTGCTCCTAAGTCCCTTTTTCTCTCTTTATTCTTATTTCATCCCAAACATTCCAGTTCAAATTAAAAATGGAAAAAAGAAAGGGCCAGAGAAATACAGCCAATAAGTTGCCTTCTTGGCACACAGCCAAAATGAAGTTGACACACTCAGGGTCCTTTGAGTCTTGCCAGGCGTGATCCCTTAGCACAGAGCCAGAAGTAAGCCCTGAGCACCACCAGGTGTGGCTCTAGAACAAAAGAAAACCAAAAAGAAATGGCAAAGAAGCCAGTGAGAAAAATAAATGAGTCACAATGTCTTGGCTGATCTGGTATCTTAGCCACCTTCATCTACCCCAGCTTGCTGCTGGGCACAGACTTCAGCCTCTGGGCATCTAGACTAGGTGGTATATGGAAATGGTGCCAGCGCTGATTTCTGCCAAGATGGAGGAGATGCTGAGACTTCACTTTCCTCACCCATTTAGATGGTGTGCAGATAAGTGGAACACATTTCATCACATATTCATTTCTACCTTTCATCTGAGAACTCCCCAGCATATTACAAACATTCCTCCTTGCAACATGGCTGTGAAGGATGGAAGTGAGTAATAGCGGTGCTCCCACTTGAGAGCTGTAGGAACTGAGTCACAAAGGGCCACAACAAACTATCAAGTTCACATGCCCTCAGCGTGGTGTGAAACCCCAACACAGAGCAACATGGCCCCTATTACCTTTGGTGACAAGCTGCCTCAAAGTCTTCTGCCTGTTCGTTGCCCACAGCTGGTCTTGATGAAGTGCTTCAGTTACAAGAAGCACTTGTAGAGGTTACAATTAGACAATTCCTTGTCTAAACTGGAGTCATTAAATATCCTAATCTGCACGCATGCATAATCTATGGAGGACAGTGGGACAAGCAAAGACGGGATAATTCCCAAAGACAAATCAGCTGCCTCCAGGTGCTGAGGTTAAGGTTAATTGAATTAATTGCCGTTTGTAAGACATTTAGCCAGGCCTGGATTAAAGGGTGTAATATGAAGATATAAGACCTCACCATTAATTACAGGAGTAAAGCGCAGGAGGCTGATGGCTGGCTTTCTGTCGCAGAGTCAGAGCTTTCAACTCTCACTGCCTGGCACTGGATTTGACCCGCTTTAAAGTGGCTTGGGATGACCCATCAATCTGACTTCAGGAAAATCCTCTTCCCCATCCTTACCTTCAACCACTTTGAAAAATTAAAAGCTGGGGCTGGAGCAGTAGTACAGCGGGTAGGGCGTTTGCCTTGCATGTGGCTGACCCAAGTTCGGGTCAGCCTCATATGGCATGACCCAGCATCCCATATGGTCCCCAGAGCACTGCCAGGTGTAATTCCTGAGCATAGAGCCAGGAGTAACCCCTGAGCATTTCAGATGTGACCCAAAAAGCTAAGTAGGTAGGTAGGTAGGTAGGTAGGTAGGTAGGTAGGTAGGTAGGTAGGTAGGTAGGTGGGTAGGTAGGTAGGTAGGTAGGTAGGTAGATAGGTGGGTAGGTAGGTGGGTAGGTGGGTAGGTAGGTAGGTAGGTAGGTGGGTAGGTAGGTAGGTAGGTAGGTAGGTAGGTAGGTAGGTAGGTAGGTGGGTAGATGGGTAGGTGGGTAGGTGGGTAGGTGGGTAGGTAGGTAGGTAGGTAGGTAGGTAGGTGGGTAGGTAGGTAGGTAGGTGGGTAGGTCGAGTAGATTGAGTGAAGGGAGGGAGGGAGGAGGAGGAGAGATAGAGATGACTAGAGAGATAGAAAGAGATAGAGAGATGATAGAGAGATAGAGACATAGAGAGTAGATAGAGAGAGATAGAGAGATAGATGATAGACAGATAGACAGACAGACAGATAGACAGACAAACAGATAGACAGATAGACAGACAGATATAGACAGATAGACAGACAGACAGATAGATAGACAGACAGACAGACAGATAGACAGACAGATAGACAGATAGACAGATAGGCAGATAGATAGATAGATAGATAGATAGATAGATAGATAGATAGATAGATAGATAGATAGATAGATAGATAGATAGATAGATAGATAGATAGATAGATAGATGATAGATAGATACATAGATAGATAGATAGAGACGACGACACGACACGCAACAGCAGACAGACACACAACAGATAGACAGATAGATAGATAGATAGATAGATAGATAGATAGATAGATAGATAGATAGATAGATAGATAGATAGATAGATAGATAGATAGATAGATAGATAGATAGATAGATAGATAGATAGATAGATAGATAGATAGATAAAACTCTCCCTTGTCCAGACAAGTTACTTCATTCTATAAGGCTCGCCTGGGTTGGGCAGCTGCTGTGACAATGTCTGGTCATTATGGACAGTTTATAAAGAAAAACAAAAGCCAAAGCAGTACATCTGAGGCAGGGAATTTAGCCCAGTGGAGTCGATTTTGAGACTCTAGAAGCTGAACATTTGAATATATCAAACAAAACAGGCAAGGGTGCTACTATTAAGAATAATGGAGCCAGAGCGACAGTACAGTGCATAGGGCGTTTGCCTTACACACGGCCTATCCTGGTTCCATCCCCAGCATCTCCCATATGGTTCCTCAAGTACTGCCAGGAGTAATTCCTGAGTGCAGAGCCAGGAATAATACCTGAGCATTGCCAAGAATAACCCAAAAAGAAAAAAACAAAGCACTAATTGTTACAACAGTGGTAGGTCTTAGGCATTTCTAAAATGCCCCTAAGTTTGTCCTATAAAATATTTTCAGGATAATATAGTGATTCATCTTCAGTCACGCTCTGGGAAAGATGGGACTGAAATCAGGGAGTCGGTCTTAGATAATGACATCAGACAACGCCAGATTGTCACCTGCTTTTTATAAAATATTCCAAATAGAATTCTTTGAAGTATTTTTTCCTAAACTATTTAAAAAGAGAATTTCACTTAGAAAGTTTGACTTAGACTGTTTCCAGAGCCCAGCGGTTTACAAAACTGTGACCGTATGACAGACTCTCCAGGTATGTCCAATGACTTAGGTAGAGCAGAGAGGACTGGCCATACCCACTGGAGTGAAAAAAATCTGTATTTGCAGAACAGATACAATTACAATTAACACACAGTTAAAGGCTAAGCTATTCACCTTGCTTGCGTCCAGCCCTGGTTGGCTTCCCAGCACAATATGGTCCCCTAAACACCACAGGGGTCCTCAACCACAGAGCCAGGAACAAATACCCGAGTACTCGCTCTTCCCCACCATAAAACAAAATTTGCAGAAAAACTGTCAAAGGAAGTTTACTCTAGCAGGCCACTGAACCTGGTGGAAATTTGCTTACACCTCAGGAAAGCCATTAGACATGGCGTTCCGGCAAGGAAGGAATGAAACATTTCCAAGAAGCATTTAAGAGTCCAGTAGTCAGAAACTACAGGGTCAGAGAGAGCCTGCAAAGCCAGGCAGGACTCTGTCTCCCGGGCACTGCCCTCTAGCGGCCGGATTCAGATAAAGATTTTGAGCCTGGTTTCCAATCCAGGGCCCAGGCCTGCCTGGTAAGGGAAACTAAATCTAGGAAGGATTTGGCAGTTGAGGTGGGCTGCCGCCCAGGACCTAGGGAACTTTGTTCTCCAGGGGAATCATAGGCTTGAGAGTATCAGGAGCCTCAAATGAGTAGAATCAGGGCTCTGCCTCGTGGCTGAGTGGCAGAGAGTGAGCAGAGGAGGGTCACGCTGCTCTGACTGGGTACCCCTGATTCCCTGGGTGACTCTGGATCTGGGCTGAGAGCCCTGTAGGTCTCTGCTCGAGATGGAGAAACTCAAAGCCAAGACTGGCGCCGCTGCTGCATTTGTCATCCTTCTTAAATGTCTATTTTGGGTGATTTATGCTATTTGTCTCTTTAATCAGAAAGACAGAAAAGGACAGGCTCAGATGGATCAGTCAATAAAATCTGGGGAGGGCGATGGGACGGAAATTAATGACTAATAAAGTTCAGAGCCTTTATTTGCTCATAGTACACTTGCCATTCGATTCCCTAAGCAAATGGGAAATGGAAAATGTGATTTTCTGGTAAAAACAGAATATGAAGTGGAACTAATGCTCTCCTTGGGCTCAAGATCTCCCCCAGTAAGTGGGACATCAAAAGGGGGCCCTGGAGGCTTTGGAGCTCTGCTTAAATACTTCAATTAACAATTCAAATAAGCAGCGGTTTTATCATGCAAATGCTTTTTTTGTGTGGGGGGGTGAGCTAGGGAGGGAGAAGCTGGGGGTGGGGGGCCCAAAACCAGTAGAGCTTTGGGGCAATGTCTCAGTCTCTGCCTAGGAGGGACCTCTGGCAGTGCTCAGGGGTCTACATGAGGCAGCTGCATGCCAGGAAAGCGCCTTCGCCCCTGTTCTATCTCTCAGGCCACAAATGAAATTTTAAAACAAGGTCCCCAGCTTTCAGCACTACTAATGTTCTAACAGAGGCATTTGGGGGGCATCACTTAGCATTTAGCCCCTTTGCAAGTTCCTCTGAGTGATACCTTCTTCCCCTACGCTACACCGCAAATTTGCCCCCCTCATCTCAGCCTCTCCAGCTGGGATGCTGTTGGGTAACTGAGATTAAACCCAAGACATTTAGCTACATATAGGGCAAATGCCCTATCCAATGGACTATTACTTTGGCCCCAAAACATAAGAATTTTTTTAATTTTTAAATTTTAATTTTATTATACCATCATGAGATATACAATTACAAAGATATTCATAATTGGGTTTCAGTCACTCAGTGTTCCAGCACCCATCCCTCCACCAGTGCCCATTTCCCATCGCCAATTCCCTCTCCCCACTCCCAGCCTGCCTCTATAGCAGGAACATTGCCTTTGCCTCTCTCTCTCTCTCTCTCTCTCTCTCTCTCTCTCTCTCTCTCTCTCTCTCTCTCTCTCTCTCTCTCCCTCCCTTCTTTATGCATTATGGCTTGCTCTACATACATTTAAGGTTTATCATGTATATCATTTTGCCTACATCCAATGCTCAGTTCTAGTCTGGCATTATCATTTCCAACAATTAGTAGAACACTGGTATATATTTATATACCAAAAATTAATGCAGTCATTCTATATCGTCTTTTCCTTCTGATTAATTTCACTCAGCATGATAATCTCCATGTCCATCCATTTGTAAGCAAATTCCATGACTTTGTTTTTCCTAACAGCTGCATGGTATTCCATTGTGTAGATGCACCATAGTTTCTTTATCCAGTCTTCTGTTCTCAGGCACTCGGGTTGTTTCCAGATTCTGAGTATTGTGAATAGTGCTGAAATGAATATAGAAGTACAGATGCTGTTTCTGCTGTGTGTTTTTGGGTCTTCAGGGTGTATTCCCAGAAGTGATAAATGGGAGCTCAGTATCAAGTTTTTGAAGGAATGTCCAGTTGGCATTTTCACCAACAGTGAATGAGAGACCCTTTCTCCCTGCATCCATGCCAGCACCGGTAGTTCTTGCTCTTTTGGATGTGTGCCAGTCTCTTTGGTGTGAGATGAACCTCATTGTTGTTTTGATTTCCATCTCCTTGTTGATTAATTATGAGCAGTACATATGCCTTTTGAATTTCTTCTTTGTGTAAGTTTCTGTTCATTTCTTCTTCCCATTTTTAATGGGGATGGATATTTTTTCTTGTAAAATTCTACCAGTGTCTTGTATATCTTTGATAATAAGTCCTATAAGAATATTTTTAAAGAAAAATTTGTAGTAGAGAAAAGGTTGAAAATAACTTGGGAACTGTTTTCTTACCTTAGGGTGTGTGGTGTGTGTGTGTGTGTGTGTGTGTACACACACATACCCTATATATGTATATATGAGATAATGGAATATATGTATATATGGGATATATACACACATATAATAGGGGAATATATACACACATATATATGTATATATGCATATGACTATATACATCAAAGTGTGTATATGTGTATGTATATATATACACATACATGTATATACTTAGAATAAGGCAACTAAATAACTTTCATTAATTGTTCTAAAATACAGATTGATTATTTGCTAATCCAAAGGTTTCCCACCTTGGCCTGCCTGACTCCTGACTTACTTTGGGCACAAGTAGCTGTTATCTGCAGATCTGGTCCCAGCCTGTGTCCCTTGTGGCAAAAGCAGTTAGACTCTGGGCAAATTGGAGAATCATCCAAATTTTCATTGGCAGTGTTAGCCAGCTGGTAAATAAAACTTAGCTGTGATCTGAGGAATAAATTTACAGAAACACCCAGAGTTTCTTAATTCCAGGGACAGGATTAGCAACTAACTAAATTCATTTTCATATATCTGTTTTTCGTCATGCAGATGGATAGTGTCCACACCAGCTTTGGGAAACCAAGGGAAGAATTAAGTTTAACAAAAAGCAAGTTTCTGCTGATGGCTGAGAGTCAGGGTCTCGTCCACTTGAGAGGGTGACTCAGACCAGCAAAGTTTATACTTCATGTATTGCCATTCAACTACACTTCAATAAAGCAGGTAAGAGTATGATACTTCATGGCCAATGGTTAGGACTCAACAATATTGTCTTGCCTCCTGTGATCAATTACATCTAGAATAAATTCCTCACTGTTAATGAATCTCCAGACAGAGAAGTTGGGTGAACTGATGCCCGTAAAACAAAGCACTGAGCACAGAGTCAATGGTGGTGAGCGTGGCCTGTTATCCCTGAGTACCTGGACTTCTGAGAGGCTGGTTTAATGTGAAGTTTAATATGAGAGCTGTCAAGGGGATCCGTCTTAGGCACCTTGGGGTTCCTGGAGCCAGTACAGAACACTGAAAGAAGTCTGCTTTCTGCAATCCTGCAGTTTTGCAAGAGCAGCCCAGCTTGGTAAATGAGAGAAAATCACAGCCAAAGAGTGTTGACATTTGAAGGTGCTTATAAGCCTGGCTTCTCTGACTTCCCATCCAGGGGTCCCCCTCTACCCATGAGGTGCCCCAGCCTTCCTCTCTTCCCTCCTTTCTCCCAGGGCCCCGCAGCAGCTCTAGAAGGGACCCTGATGGCATCTCTCCTCCAGGGGGCTGTGTACAAGACAGTAGCTAAATGGTCAAGCCTCTTAGAATAGGAGTCAGAAGCACTTCCACTTCTGGTCTCTTGCTCTCCTGTAATGCGGTCTTGAGTGAACCACTTCCCTGCTCAGAGCCTCGGTTCAGTACATCCAACTGTTCAGTAGAACAGTAGTATTCGCCCTGCCCCAACCTTGGGTCATTGCAAAATGCTCAGAGCTGCATGAGTCCTGTATCCCGTGAATGGTAGTCAAGAGACCTTGAGGAAGCCTACATGAAGAACAAAGAAAAAAAGCAGCAGAGTGAGGTGTCCGAGCCCTCTCCAGGTGCCTCTGTGCAGTTGCTGAAAGCAGCAAGTCAGAGTATACTTCTGCCCCTCCAGGTAACACAGATGTGCGTTAGACCACGGGTCTCCAGAGACAATGCTCCTGCCTTTGTTCTCCTAACCTACTTATTTTCCATTGCCCTAAATTCCAGTTCCACGTATTAAAATTGAATACCTCAGTGCTTACCTTTCCTTTAAGATCTCGAGGCTTTCCTTTGCTTTGATCTGTTTAAATCCTGTGATAGAATTTATACCCCATCTTATACGTTCTCCGTAACTGAACACTGCCTGTATCTGGACAGCACCAGGCCTGTCTCCTTTCCACAGTCATTTGGTGTGTATTCTGCCTTCTGTAGTCTGGAACTTCTTGGGTCCCCTCAGCCCTGGCCAGAGACTAGGCAATGCAAGACTCTTGCCTGCCCTTTCCCGTTGTGCAATGTCACAAACACATAAACACATATATGTGGCTATATCCCTGCTCACAGAGATAATGTGTGAATGTACTTGTGTGCACATACGTGACCACACACATTCACCCCATATAACACTACCATTAGAGCTGGCGTTATCAGTCACTGTTCCTCCCCATTTCACCTCCCCCTAGGTCCTCTGCGAAAGAGATATTGCTCATTTCTTCAATCCTTTTGGTCGAAGCCCTGTTGGTTATCCCAAATGTGATTTACAAAACCTAGTGTTGTCATTTGCAATATTTCTAGTCACTATTAAAATAGTAGATGGCATGGGCCAGAGCAAGTACAATGGCAGGACATATGCTTGTACAGAGCAGACCTGATTGTGATCCCCTGGATCCCATATGGTCCCTCTGAGCATCTCTGGGAATAATTCCTGATTGCAGAACCAAGAGTAGCCCTTAATCATTGCCAGGTGTGGACCTCTACCCTCCCAAAAAATATAGTTGATGATTGTTTAGTTGCATATGAAAAGAAGAGGGCGGGAGGCAGTGAAAAACATTGGAGTGTTTGCTTTGCATGCCCAAGGCACGGAGTTGGATCCCCACAGCATCTCCTTCAAGCACCACCAGGGTGACTCTGGAGAACTCAGCGTAACTGGACTCATGCAGCACCGCATCCCCAGGCTGGAGCCCAAACTATTCAGGCCCACATTACACAACCATGTCCGGCGGTACGGAAAACCCATAATGTTTTCCAGTCCTGCCTGCGGTAGCAGTGGATTCCCATTTCTTCATGCCTTCCCAAGCAAAGAATGAAAAGGAGGACCTGAAGAGCAGTGCATTGCCTAAAGGCACCTGGCTTGCAAACATGAGGTCCTGAGTTCAAACCCAGTGGCTGCACGTGCACCCAGTGTGGCTCCAGCAGCTCTGCAGTCTAGAACCCAAAACAGCAGCAGAGTGTGTGTGTGTGTGTGTGTGTGTGTGTGTGTGTGTGTGTGTGTGTGAGCACTGCCACTAGAGGCACTCAACTGATGTTGTTGGGTTCTTTGGAGCATTTTACCTAAAATTAGCACATAGCACCCAAATGTTGGGGAGGAGGAGTGTCTCAGTTCTTCATTTAACAGTTTGTGCCGTTCTTCTTTTGCTGTGAACTAGAGTCAGTGTCTGGGTGATATTCTCCTTTCATTTACAGATGCTCATGATCTATGAAGTGTGGTGTCCAGACCTCACCCACTCCCATGCTGATCTTGTGCCAGTGTCTCCGATGGCCTGCTGGTTTATATCTGGTGTTTTGTGGTCGCCTCCCCTTGCTAGTGCTCGTAGCTCTTTGTCCTGCCAGGCTTTTCTTTGTTCTCTTGTCTGCTCCAAGCCCTGTGTGAGACAGGGTTGGCTGAGTGTTCTTGCCAACCTCCAGCATGCAAACAGGTGAGAGGCCCAATGATGAGAGCTAAGGAGAGACTAGTTTAATCCCTTCTTTTGCACTACCATAACTATCTGACTGGGTTCCCTGCAATTAGGAGTGATTTGTTTTATTTTTTTTAATATTTTATTATACCACCGTGAGATATGTAATTACAAAGATGTTTATAAGATGTTCATATTTGGGTTTTGGCCATACAGTGTTCCAGCACCCATCCCTCCACCAGTGCCTATTTCCCACCACCAATGTCCCCAGTTCCCTCCCCCCTCCCCTAGTCTGCCTCTATGGCAGGTTCTTTATTTCTTTCTCTCTCTCTCTCTCTCTCTCTTTCTCTTTTTCCTTCCCTTCTACATTGTGGATTACAATACATACATTAAGAGGTTGTCATGTATATCTTTTTGCCTGTATTTAATGCTCAGTTCTAGGTTGATATTTGCACTTTTGACAATTGTTAGAACATTGTTCCATTCTCTAGGAGTGATTTGTTTTAAAAATAAATTTTAGGGGCCAGAGTGATAGCCCAGTGGGTAGGGCGTTTGCCTTGCACAGGGCCAGCCCATGCCTGCCCGGGGTTCGATTTCCGGCATCCCATATGGTCCCCCGAGCACTGCCAGGAGTAATTCCTGAGTGCAGAGCCAGGAGTAACCCCTGAGCATTGCCAGGTGTGACCCAAAAAAGCAAAAAAAAAAAAAAATAAATTTTAGTTGAGTAACCACGGTTTGCAAAACTGTTTATGAGAGGGTTTCAAGTACACAATATTTTGATACCACATGCTCCACCAGAGAGTTCTCTTCCGGGAGAGATTTTTTTAATGACCAATCAGATTAACCAGGTTACCTGGTGCCCCTTGCCTCCACTTCTGCCTTAACACAACCCCTAGTGGGGGTAGGAATAAATATCACAACAAAAGTGGAAGAGGTGGCAAAGCCTGATGCATGCTTCTCAGACCAGAGTTGCAGTTTGATCCCCAGCCCTAAGTGGTCCCCCAAGGAAGTAGACCCAGAGCACTGTCAGATGTGATCTCCAAAGCCCAAAACAAAACAAGTATGATCCCTGACAAGAACCACAAACATGTGTGACCAAGTCATTGAACAAGAGCAAAAATTGGGAAGGGAAGGAGGAAAGAATGAGAGGGGCCAGAGTAATAGTACAGGGGGTAGGTAGGCCATGGCCTTGCCCATGGCTGACCTAGGTTTGATCCCGGCACCCAATATGGTCCCCTGAGACTTCCAGGAGTGACTCTCTGAGCACAGAGCTAGGAGTAATCTCTGAATACTTAGAAAGAAAGAATGAGAGATTTTTCTGAAAACATTAAGTTTCTTTCTTTACAAATAATCACACCTGATACATTAAATGTTTGTCATGCATCAAATACTAGATCCCACGGGACGCCAAAAGATCACGTGGCCACCCACCTACAAGATGGTCAGACTTCTTCATCAAGACCCTGAATGAATGGTTTGAGGCTCTTTGTATTCCTGAGGCAGCCAGATGCCATTGGGCTACACTGGCACGTGATAGGGTCAAATGGAAATATTACTGGCACCCGCTCGAGCAAATCGACTAATAATGGGATGTCAAGTGATCAAGTGAAATACAGTTGTAATTGTTGATCTTACCTCACTTTCCTATTCAACTCTCAGAGCCAGAAAGTTCAATCCCCCCCACTTTATTTAAACACCATAGTTTACAAAGTAGTTCACGATGACTTGTCACAGGCATTCAATATTCCAACAACAATCCCACCACCACTGTCACCTTCCCTCCACCACTGTCTCCATTTTCCCAACCACCCCACAAATCTGCCCCCAGAGCAAGCCCATGATAACTTATTTTCACCATTAAACGGCAAATGGAATGATCAAAAAACTACTTCAGTAAAAGAAAATTGTTGAAAATTGTTATATCTTACCATGGAGCCATTAAGTCCTTGTCTGAGTGCTTTGCTAAGATGCTATTGCAGGTTATGCCTTCTGTGCTGATGTTTTGTTGGTCATGATTATTTGGCTTCTGTGTTATATTCCCAATCAATCTGATGTGCTCCTCCTGGAATATTAGTATTGTAGATTTGGAGATGTCACTCCAGAAAATCCAGAATCCAGTATAATTCGGCAGTCTGGCCAGAGGTATGATGGCAGCTGTTGGGGTGTGAATACAGCTTCCAGGGTTTTGATAGGGTGGGAACTTGTTCTGCCCACTCCTAAAGTCGACCCAAAGGTCTCAGCCAAGACTGGGAATCTGAGAAATTTTCATGGTTAGTTGACCTTAATGATGAGTCTTTGGAACAGGGTCAATAGATGAGTTTACATGGTGTAGAAATGTTGCAGGACACCTAAAAGCCTCTGCATCTGACCTGGATTGCCTTCCTGCAGGTCACTTCATCGATAGGGAGGTAGTTTAAATGTGGCAGTTTATCTGACCATGCATTCTGTACTGGCTGGTATAAATATTCTCTCATGCTACCACAATCATCGTGAGATTAGCTAGATCTTACCAGCATATTTGCCTGGCCACATTGGATCTCTAAGTAATTAGACCAGAGAGAAATGCTGTTTGCCTCCAAGCAAGTAAGCATGGCTCCCTGATAACTCAAAGACAACTAAAATACAAAACTACCGTGAAGTAGACGAGACTCTTGTGAAGGCTTGGAGAAATATTTAACTGGCATTAGTATTAGTCTTTGATACAGAGACATGCCATCTCAGAAACCCCCTTCTCTCCCCTATAAAGGCATTTCCAGGCAGATCTTGGCTCAAAACATTAGCATATAATAGGGCCTAGGTGAGGTGCTGGGAGAAATTACCTAAGGGCATTTAACCCTTCCTGCTTCCCATAATAGTGGGAGGTCTGAGTTGCAGGGGGTATGAAACCAGCCTGCTTCCTCTCGCTCTCTCTTTTTGGGCTATCTCTTTGTGAGCTCGCACCCTTCTTGGGAGTCTTGTCTTTGTCTCCTCTCTATAAGGCCTTTACATGTGGTGGCCTCCATCTTGGCCTACTCTTGGCTGGGGTACTAGCCAGGAAACCTAAGCACTGGGTTTTTCCTATTGCTGATTTGTACGCCTGAACCTGTGATAAGTAAAGCCTTTTAAAACTGCACCGATTCCTGAGTCTTCATCCATTCCTGGCTGGCTTCAGAGGTAAAAGGAAACTCACTTCCTGGCACTGTTGGGGACCCCAGTGGCGCCCCCAACACAGAAGCAGTGGAACATGGGTGTGACTACCAGGACTTCTGAAAGTATCTGAAGGTAGGGAAAGGTCAGCTATCAAGAGAACAAGAAGGCCAGAGTTTTCAGCCATAATAACTTAGCAGCCTTGAACTTTTTGGCAGATTAGCATCTCTGTGCAACTCAGTGGTGAGGCGGTGAAATCCAATTGAGGCATGGTCGCAGCTATTGGCATGTAAGTGTGGCTGCCAGAGCTTTGGTAGAGTGGGAGTTGGCCCGTCCCCATCCCAAGGTCACCCTGGAGGCAGAAACTTCTATTATCACCTCTTTATTGCACTTCTAAAATTGTTCCTAGGGGACTTATCTCAGCTATATTCAAAATGCAAGTATACAAAAATTTATCACAGCATTGTTCACACTTAATATATCCAAGATGATAGCATCTATTAAATATCAATTTATGGAGGAATATTTAAGAATATGGAAAAGGCAATCAAATAGTGAGTAAAAAGCAAGATGCCAATTTTTATACACAACATGAGTCTGATGTTACCCATGGATGCACAGACATGAAGAAGAAATAGAGGAGAGAGAAAAATGCTAAGAGTGAGAAATTTCACAACTGGGAATACTTTATTCATTTGCCTGGGTCATTTAATTTGCCATACTACATTGATTTTAATGGCATAATTGGAAATTTAAATATTTGAAATTTTTTTGCAATATTTTAAATTCAACGTGGTCCTTACTTGTGTCCATGTTTTGCTTGTCCCCACTAAGCATCTCACTATGCCAGCACTGTTGATGTGGCCAAGAGCTAGAAGTTCATTTATTCTCAAAGGTTAGGAGCCAGAACTGATTACAAGTTTATTCCAATTACACAGAAAACATTCAAATAAAGAACTGGTGGGCCACCTCCGGGGCTGGAAATGAATCTCATTAAGGATCCACGGAAATTCCTGAAGTAACGTGAAGAATGGAAATTTAGCTACTGTGCATTACTGTATTTTACTGCATAATCATCATTGCAGATTTTAGGACAAATAGTTTTATTTTTGGGGGTTGTTTTTTTTTTAATTTTTTATTAAACCACTGTGAGATATACAATTACAAAAATGTTCACAATTGGTTCTTGGTAATACAGTATTCCAGCACCCATCCCTCCACCAGTGCCCCATTTCCACCACCAATGTACCCCACCCCTCCCACCCACCCCCAGGCTGCCTCAACAGCAGGTAGCCCTGCTTCCCTCTTTCTCTCTCTGTCTCTCTCTGCATTTCTCTCCCTCTTCTTTTTACACATTGTGGCTAGCCCTGCAGATATTTAGAGTTTATCACTTAAGTCTCTTTGTGTATATTCAATGGTGAGTTTTAATCTGCCATTACCATTTCACACATTTAGTAAAACACTGGTATCTATTTATATCCTATTAATGAATGCAGTCATTCTATATCTGTCCTTTTCCTTCTGACTAATTTCACTCAGCATGATAGTCTCCAAGGACAAATAGTTTAAAAAAAAAAAAGAAAGAAAAGAAAAGTGCATTGCCACCCTTTGTGACCCTTTTACGTGAAGATTTCTCAGCAGGTCATGAAAGAGGAAGCCTCAGTTTGCCCTGGCCAACTGCAGTGAGCGGCTCCACTTTAGCTGTCTCCATTCCACATTGTAAACATTTCCCCAAATTCCTGGGTTTTTTTCCAAAGTTAACAATTTCTCAAGATCAATTTCTGCCCCAGATCTTAGGCTCATGGCAAAGTAGGAGATAAAGGGCAAGACACAGGAAAATGGTCAAATAGATAAACTAAAAGATCCTAAACTAGTCAGATCACCTGCACAATCCTTGAACTCTATATCATTCTCATCACTTGACAAATAACACAAGGACTGTTTTCCTATACGAATTCCACAAACCAAACCATACTACCTGAGTCCTATACTAAGCTTCTCCCCAGCTGGGGAGTTTCTTTCTCTTCTATTTTCCAATAACCTTTCCTATTTTCTAACCCTGAATCTGAGCATCTTAATTATTCAATATTTTATTTATGAAAATAATTGAAGGACCTGGGATCCAAAGACAAGGCCAGAGCCCTGCCGCCACGGCCCCTACATCAGTCATAAACCAGTCTGGGGACAGAACAAGGAGGGCCAGTAACTACACACTGAAATGGCTACCATGAGCCTTATTTCTACCTGGACATACTTTCTTCCCACATTTAAAAAAAGTGTTATTACGACCCCCCCCCCCCACTCCATGAGGGCCTCCATTTTCCACATCCGGACATCCCCCTCGTCAGAACTCCACCCAGCAGACCAGCCTATCACAGCCCCGGCTCGCACTGCCACAAGCGGCCGCGCAGTTCATCAATAAATGCTGGATTTAGAGATGACTACAAGAGTATGATACCCGCACGGCAGAGCCTGGCAAGCTACCTGTGTCGTATTTGATATGCCAAATACCAGTAACAATTATAGACCTCATTCCATGACCTGATGGAATGGTTTGAGGCTCTTTATGTTCCTGGAGCAAGCAGGTGCCCTTGGGCTCTACTTGCATGAGACAGGTCATATGGAGATGTTGCTGTTGCCCGCTCGAAGCAAATTGATGATGAATGGGAAGACAGTGATACAGTGATATAGTGACACTATTATTTTTTAATCTCAGCAAACTCAGAATATCTATTGAGCAATGAAACAAAAAGCACCAGAAACGCCCCAGCAGAGGGTCCCTGTGCAAAACTCCTCACCAGTACTCTGCAAAACGGTTACAGTTGTCAAAACGATGTTTGAGGAACTGGACAGGCCTAGAAGAGTCTATGGAGACGCCATCACTAAATCTTCTGAGAGGCCCTGGAGGAAAGCTGTGAAGGGCTGACTTTACTAACACCTGTGCTGTCAGCAATGTGTCCGTTACTGGCCAATTAGTTACGCCCAGTGTATTGTACAAGAGGTCAACTGAAAAAGAGGAAAACTGGGTTTGGAGCACACAGGAATTCCATATTATTGTAACCATAGAAATTCACTTCATAAAATTTGCTTATAAACGAATGGATGTGGAGAGTATCATGACTGCACTCATCCGTGGAATTTTTTTAAATAGTGACAAGTGACAAGACTTGTCACTTGTCTTCCCGTTGTTCATCGATTTGCTCAAGTGGGTGCAGTAACATCTCCATTCATTGGGAACGAGGTCCATTATTGTGACTGTTTTTGGCATATCGAATACACCAGAGGCAGCTAAAAAAAATAGTATGAGAATAATTTTCAAGGCCACGAAAACAGGGGTCAGGAGGACTGGTCAGTGGTTGTAAACTTGCTACTAGTGTGTGTGGGGAAAAGGGCAGCTAGGATAGAGAAGGGATCAGTATGATAATAGTAACTGAATGATTACCCTGGACAAGAACCACCAAGTGTTGAAAGCAGGTAGAGGGGTAACATGGTAACCTTCCAGTAATGTATTGTAAACCATAATGCCCAGAAAAGGGGTGGGGAGAGAGAGAGAGAGAGAGAGAGAGAGAGAGAGAGAGAGAGAGAGAGAAAGAAAAGAGAGAGAGAGGGAGAGAGGGAAATACAGAGAGACAGGAGAGAAGAGTGTGTGTGAGAGAGAAAGAAAAGAGAGAGAGAGAGAGAGAGAGGAGAGAGAGAGAGAGATGGAGGGGACACTGGTGGTGAGAAATGTGCTCTGGTGAAGGGACAGATATTGGAACATCATATGACTGAGACCTGAGCATGAACAACGCTGTAACTGTATGTCTGTCTGTGATTCAATAAAAAAATTTTTTTGAAAGAAGAAGAAATAATGTCGAAAAAAAAAAAAAAAACTCTGGAAGGAAAACAGCAAGGCAAAGGGATGTGCAGGAAGGACCTTATGGGAGAACTTGGTCTTGGTAGGAGCCTTGCCCTGGTCTTGGTAGGATCCTTGGAGTGAGGATGGGGCAAAGGAACACTAGGATGATGGGGAGGGAAAGTGGCTGCTACAGAGGCAGGCTGGGGGCCGGGGGAAACCGGGACATCGGTGAAGGGAAGTGAACACTGGTGAAGGCATTGCCGCTGGAACGTTGTACACCTGAAACTTCAGTCACGAAAGTTTTATAACTTAATCATTCATGGTGATTCATTAAAAAATAAATTAATTTTAAAAATAAGCAGAAGAAAGCGTAGACTGGACATTGGTGACACAGCAGTGGTCGAGGCCAGAGCCAGAATAAAGAGATTAAGACTCTTCTTTGCAAGGAACTGACCTGCCTTCAGTCCTGGGCACCAGACAGAGCTCCCTGAGCATCGCCAGATCCCAAAGCACAGAGCCAAGAAAAGCCCTGAACACCGGTGGGTGTGGTCCATCCCCTGCCTAAGAAAAGGAAGCTTCCTTCCTGGGGTTTCCTGAGGCACCCCCATTGTGTCTGAAGGCTAAGTAAAGGTTTCTGAGTAAGGTCTCAACTTTTAGGTTCTTAGGACACGATAAGGTGCATATTTTCACCCATACCTGCCTCTTGTTGCTTTAAGGTTTTATTTTTAGGGGTTGGGACCCATACGTGACGGTGCTCAGGGCTCACTCCTGGCCCCGCACTCAGGAATCAGGAGCTCAGGGGACTATGGGATGCCAGGGATCAAGGCAAACACCCTACCTGCTGCACTATCGCTCTGGCCCCTCTGGTTTCTATTTCGTAATCAGTCATTCATTTTTAAGCTGGATTTATTGTTATCACACATTTATTCTGTAAATATGAAACTATTCTAAAATTAAAGGTTCGTTGATTTAAAGAAAAACAAAACTGAAAACAATGTGTTTGTTACCGTAATTGGAAACTATTTTAAATGTATGGCATCCCTGCCTTTGTTTATCACCTTGTTAGAGTAATTGAAACCACCTTGATGGGAATGTCAGAACAGAGATCTAGATGGATGATTCTATAAACTGCTTTGAGCTTTAAATAAATGGTTGAGCAGTTTGTTTCCATGAGATTACTCTGCCCCCTAGTGGCTAAACGTTGATCTACGCTTAGTGGCAGAGCGTTCATCTGCAGTCAATTTTGATGTTCTAAAGTATACACAATGTCAAGATGCGCTCGGTCTTTGATCCGCTGGATCTAATGCACAGAACTTTGCTCAAGTGCACAGAACTTTATGTCCTCCCAGTGGTCTTTGAAGAAATAGAAACATCCATGTGTGAAACCAACACTGGGGATGTAAACATATGGTAAGGTAGTTTGAATGAGAACGGGGAGCCAAAATTATTCCTACATGAAGTGAAAAAGGATTATGTCCAATGAAATACGTCAAAGAAAAACAAATACCATATGGTTTCTCTAATATATGATAAACAAACAAGTGAACAAACTGAACGACACAAAAACAAACTTGCAGGACTATAAAAAAGACACAATAGGGATTATCAGAAAGGAGGGGGACGGAAATCGATTAAGAGGAATGGATTGACCCAAAGTGACAGAGCGATGTTTGCGTGGGCAGTGCCCTGGGCTCCACTCTCTAAACCACGTGGCACCCTGAGAACCCCACATAACACACTGCCCCTCCCACAGAAAGAAAAAGGAAATAATAGTAAAAGGATACTACATAATGATAAATAGAAATAAGAACTCCGGGGGCAATTATTTTGCATACAGATGTTGATTTTAAAAAGCTAAGACGGAACCAAGAGATAATACAAGAGTTCAAGTGTTTGCCTTTGCATGTTACTGACCAGGGTTCAAATCCCTGCCACTTTATAGGCTGTTCATCATTGGGTTTCAGTCCTGCAATGTTCCAACACCCACGCCTCCACCAGTCTACATTTCCCACCACCAATGCCCCCCCTTCCCTTACTGCCACGTACCCCAACCCCCAGCCTGTCTCTGCGGCTGGCACTTTCCTTCTTTTTCCCTCTCTCTGTCTCTCCTATTGGACGTTACCCATCCTGTTGTTTAAATAAATTCAGCATTTTCATCTCTGCAACTTATTCTAAACAATGGGGAATTCAATGGAATCAAGCTTAATAATCAGTTGATTTTATCATATGAATACTGTCCTGGATAATCTGGATGTTACCATCAGGGTCTCCCAATGTGGAAAGACATTAGACCATTAGACATAGTACCAGAGTGATGTGGTCTTAGAAGTATTCTACCGATCATTGAAAGTTTTTGTTTCTTTTTTGGGTCACACCCAGCAATGCTCAGGGGTTTCTCCTAGCTCTGTACTCAGAAATTACTCCTGGCAGTGCTTGGGAAACCAAATGAAATGCTGGGGATTGAACCTGGGTTGACCGCATACAAGGTAAATGCCCTACCCACTGTGCTGTTGCTAAGACTCTCCCATTGCTACTTTTGAACACAAAGTGAACCACAAGCCAAGGAATGTAGGTAGCCTCTACAAATTGGGAATAGTAACATTTTATATATGTATAAAAATCATATACATTATTATATAATATATGAAATGTAAAAAACATCGTATAAGTTATATACATTCTCCTTTCCTAGAGCCCAGAGTAAAGAATTTGCTTTATGGAGACTTTGCCCCATGAGATTCATTTCTTACTTCTGGCTTCTAAAACAGAAGAGAATGAATTCGTTCTGTTTTCTGCCATTACATCGGGGATCATTTATTACAGCAGCAATAGACGTGGATGACAGAAGCAATGAATTCCACACAGCACCCAGGACTATTTGCCTTTTATGCTCATCTGCTCCTCCCTTTGCACTAAGACTGCCGCCTGACACATGCACTTTATTTTCCTTCTTGTATTTTTCACAAGAAACATATGAGACATTTAAATTTTTTATAATGAAAACACATATAAAAAGCACATAGAAAAGTATAATGAATCTCAAGTGCCTAGTATCCAGCTTCCACAACTGTCAGCATTGTGTCATTTTTGCTTCTTCTAATTTCCACCCACTCCAACCTTCCCTTCAACTCAATTATTTTTATAGATTTATGGGAAGTGTGCATACACACATCTGGAATTTTAAATGCTTAACTTTGGCTGTGCATTTTGACCAATGGGTCTATCCGAATAACCCAGACTCCTAACATGAACTGAATATTTCCTTCTTCATATGAGGCTCCCCAATATTCTATCCCCTCTCCTAACACCCAGATTCCCTCTTCTAGAGCACCATAATGAGGTGAGACTGTATAGGACGGTCTCCACTGAGTTCAGATGTCTGCTAGATTCATTCATGCTGATTCATTTCTGTTTGCTGCTGAGTCCTGTTTTCTTGAAGAAATTTGCTTATCTCTTTCCTTGTTAGTGCACATTTGGTTCTGACTCCAGTGTTTGGCTATTGTGAATAAAGTCTGCAAATATTTTGTATAACCTTTTGGTGCACAGATGTGTTTGCTTCTCTTAGATAAACCCTGTGAGTAGAATTGTTGAACCAAATGGGCAGGTATGTGTAAGAAATTGCCCAATATTTTCCAGAAGTGATTGCAACATTTTACACTCCTTTAAGTAGTGTAAAGTGTCTGAGAATTCTCGTTCCTCCACATTGTCACCAGACTGGAAAGTTTCATATTTGTGTTGTTGTTGTTGTTGTTGTTGTTGTTGTTTTTAATTTTAGCAGCTATAGTGTGATATGCAGAATCTGGTGATGGCTTTCTTTAGTAACTTTCTGATGACTCACATTAAGAAGTTTGTTTATGTGTTCAAAGCAACTATTTCCTGCAGTATTTGAATGTTCTGCCCCCACCTCAGTTTTTGGCTCTGGGGAAGGACCCAATAGAGCTGGAGGCTACGCCTCACTCAGAGCTCTGGGGTGGCTCTCCAGTGGTACTGAGGGACCATATGGTTTCAGGAATCAAACCCGGGTTTCCCACATGTAAAGCCTGCATCAATCTGTAGAGCAATCTTTCTGGTCCTCTTTCCATTTGCAGGGGGAAGTGGGGAGGGGGAAGGGGGAATGAGAGGTGGAGTCACACCAAGCAGCACTCAGAGGCTACTACTCCTGGTTTTGCACTCAAAATTACTCATGCACGTGCTCAGGAGACCACATGTGATGCCAGAGACAGATCCTGGGTAGCCGCATACAAGTACTTACAATAGTACTTACCCATGCTGAGATTGCTCTGGTCCTGTCCTCTTTCATTTTATTTTATTTTATTTTATTTTATTTTATTTTATTTTATTTTATTTTATTTATTTATTTTCTTTTTTGGGGTCACACCGGCAATGCTCAGGGGTTTCTCCTGGCTCTGCATTCAGGAATTATTCCTGGTGGCGCTCCGGGGACCATATGGGATGCCAGGGATCGAACCCAGGCCAGCATGAGCTGGCCACGTGCAAGGCAAACGCCCTACCCACTGGACTATCGCTCCGCCCTCTGTTCTCTTTCATTTTAAAACTGAGTTTTTTCTTAGTCTATTCAGACACTTATTGAAAAAAAAAACATTAAGGAATGATAGAACTAAATATCTGAAACATAGAGTCAACAAGACTGAAATTGTGATATCCAGTCTTCGTAAGGTACCTGTGACGAGGGCAGACTGGGGAGGGGGTTGGAGAGGGAAGCTGGGAGCACTGGTGGGGAGGGGGGAGTTGACACCGGTGATGGGATCAGTGATGGAACATTCTATGTCTAAAACCCGCTATAAATGAGTCATGGTGCTTTAATAAAATTTGGAGAATAATATTATAAACTGGCGAATTTATGATGATCAGACTCCCATTCCTCCGCCTTTCCTTTGCTTTATTGCTGTTGTACCACTTGACAAGTATGGGAGGCACCAGGAATGGAACCCTTGTAAGGTAATCAGTCACCTTCCACCACTGAGCCCTGCCTGGGGCCCTTTTCTCTGCTTCACAGATGGGTGGAAACCCAAGATAAGGGGTCTACAGGGACAAGTGCTGGTTGATGAGCTCCTGCTTCCTGGTTCGCACGGGGGGGGGGGGGGGGGGGGCACTGAGGGTTTCTTTTGCAACACTGATCTCATTCGTGAGCGTGCCTCTGCATACATAGCAAAAGCTTCTCCCAAAGGCCACACCTCCTAATATAACCTTGAGTACTGCATGGGAAGAGTAGCTCTTTAAGAGAGACGAGGCTCACGGTCATGCAAGCTACAGGGAGATGGATGATGGATAAGCTGTTTTGGAGTTACGAGTTTCTTAACTATCCTGGGTATGAATCTTTTGTCGGTAATATATTCTATGAAAGATTTTCCTCGTGTTTTGTCAATAACGGGATGGTATTTGATGAGTATTTTAGCATGATTATGTCCAACGTAATGATCTTTAAAATTTTTATTTATTTATTTTTTGCTTTTTGGGTCACACCTGGTGACACTCAGGGGTTACTCCTGGAACTTTGCTCAGGAATTACTCCTGGCGGTGCTTGAGGAACATGTGGGATGCTGGGATTGAACTCGGTTAGGCTGTGTGCAAAGCAAACGCCCTCCCGCTGTGCTCACGCTGGCCCCATAAAATTTTTATAGCATTATTTACATGACCAAGAAAACAACCTATAGCTGGACTGGGGGCGTGGAGAGATAAAAGAAGGAGAGAGAGGAGGGAGAGAGAGGGAGAGAGAGGAGGAGAGAGAGGAAGAAGAACGAGAGAAGAGGAAGAAAGAGAGAGAGAAGAGGGAGAAAGAGAGAGAGGGAGGAGAGAGGGAGGGAGAGGGAAAAAAGAGGGAGGGAGAGAGGGAAAAGGAGAGAGAGAGAGAGAGAGAGAGAGAGGGAGAGAGAGACAGAGAGAGCAGGACCCAGTGGCCATTCCACCAATGGTCAGCAGTCAGCTGCCAGTTCAGTGTTGGTGCCCGAGGTTGTGATGCTGTTTCGCCCTGTGGTGCAGGGATCGCCCAGGGCAACCAACATGCTTGGGGTGGCTCTAGGACTACACCAAGAAAAGCCTCAGGACTGCGCCCAAAATGCTCAGAGGTGATGTGCACGATGCTGGGTATTGAATCTGGGCTTCCACATGCCTTCCCTGGCCCTTCTCCTATTTATTTTTAATAATCTTTAGATTTTTACATCTAAGGGTATATCTAACATACAAGCTTTGTTCTTGTATACTAATGTCCATGTATTATACGTATATTTTATCCATACAGACTAAATTCCATGCACAGCATATACACTGCATATCCTCTTCGAATGGGTCTCCAATTCTACTAAGTGCCAGTCTTTATAAAGACTTTATTCTCTACTGGATTGATTGGGTGCTTTGTCAAAATCCAATTGACTGTTCAACTGGAGAATCTAACTCTGAAACCCCTATCCTGGCCCATCGATCTATTTGTCCTTTATTCAGAGCTAGTGTCTTAAATACAATAATTCACTGTCTTGAATATAATGTTAAGTTTTAAGGTCAAGAATGACAAACTGCTCTGCTTTGTTCTTTTCTGTTGGCAGTTAAGTCTTTGAATTTATAACTAAATCTTCAAAAACTAATTCCTGTAACAAATGCCTACTGAGATTACGCTGAGAATGGCTTGAATATCTATGTAGACAAACTTAGATAAAACTGATAATATTGATGCTATTGAGTTTTCCAGTCTTTGAACACAGTGTTAAGTCTTCTCTAATATCTCTGACCCATGTTTCATAGTTTTAATAAGTAGATCCTGTATAAGTATTTATATATGTGCACATATGCATATAGACATATTTATGTATCGGTGTATTGTATGTATAATTGATCATATAGGTTTTCTCACAGTTCTGGAGGTTAGATGTTCACGCTCAGTATCCTGAATCTAAAATGAAAGTGCATGTGTAAAATCGGGGACATTGGTGGTGGAAATGGGCACCAGTGGAGGGATGGGTGCTGGAACACTGTATGACCGAAACCCAAATATGAACATCTTATGAACATCTTTGTAATTGTGTATCTCACGGCGGTATAATAAAACATTTAAAAAAAAAGAAAGTGCATGTGTAAGAAAAGAGAGAGAGATACAGAATCAGAGACAGAGAGAAAGAGGGGGGAAGTACCTACTACAGAGGCAGGTGGGGGTAGGTGGGAGGGAATGTGGGGACATTGGTGGTGGGAATGGGCACTGGTGGAGGGATGGGTACTGGAGCACTGTGCGATTGAGACCCAATTATGTACATCTCTGTAATTGTATATCTCATTGTGGTATAATAAAAATAAATAAAATTAAAGTGGGAAAAATTTTAAAAAAGTAAAATGAAAGTGTGACCCCAGATGTGCTCCTTGTGGAGGCCTCGGTTGGAATTTGTGGCATTTCAATCTTCTCCTTGTGGCTGGTGTACCTTAATTGCTTTTGTTCAATCTCCTGTGAATATATGTGAGAGGGAGAGAGAGAGAGACAGAGAAATAGTGAGAGGTAGAGAGAGCCAGTGAGAGACAGAGACACAGAGACAGAGAGAGATAGTGAGACAGAGAGAGATAGTGAGAGAGACACAGAGACAGAGATAGTGAGAGACACAGAGACACAGAGACAAAGAGATTGTGAGAGACAGAGGGAAATAAGTCTTTCATAAAAACACGTGATAGCCAAATAGATAATCTAGAATATTCTAGATAATCTAAAATAATTTCCTCATTTCAGGATCTTTAGCTTAATAAACTCTGTGAACACCATATTTCTGAATAAAATACTATTTATGAATTACCAATGTACTTTCATCTAGACTTCTTATACTTCACTTTTCCAGCAGGTCTTCATCTAATCTTCCTCACCTCAGTCCCTTTGCTTAAAAATTCATCCTTTTCCAGTTTTCCAGAATTTTTTATAACCCTTTTTGTTTTAGCCATACCCAGCTGTGCTCAGGGCTTACTCCTGACTCTGAACTCATGGGTCAGTCCTGGTGGACTCAGAAGACCATAAGCCCCTGAGTTGGGTGCCTGAATAGAACTTCGGGTCAGTGTGCAAAGCGAGTACCTTTCCCACTGTACTGTCTCCCTGGCTTCTCTTTATTTTTTTTAATTAATATTTATTTTACCACTATGAGCTATACAATTACAAAGATATTCACGTTTGGGTTTTGGTCATACAGTGTTCCAACACCCATCTCTCCACCAGTGCCCATTTCCCACCACCAATATCCCCACTTCCCCCTCCCCAGCCTGCCTCTGTGGCAGGTTTTTTATCTCTTCTTCTCTCTCTCTCTCTCTCTCTCTTACACATTGTAGATTTCAATACATACATTTAGAGGTTATCATGTGTATCTTTTTGCCTATATTCAATGCTTAGTTCTCAACTGGTATCATTTTCGATGATTATTAGCACACTGTTCCCTTTTCTCTCTTACCTAACTTCTGACTCACACACGTTTGTGGCATACCAGGTTTTGAGATATTGCGTGGGCACAAAGCGCCCATGGCTATGTGGGTTGGGCTGTGTCCAGCTGTGGAGTCCGGATCTTGAGGATTGTCGGGGAATGCCGCCGGGGTCGGGGTCCCCAGACAGTGTCAGGACAGAGGTTCTCTTCTACCTCGGAGGACGCCGGGAGAATAGATGAAGACTCACGAGTCCGGTGCAGTTCCAAAAATGGCTTTTAATAGTACAAAAGCTCTTCCACAGCACTCCAGTATAATGAACAAACTCTAGCTCTGGTCTAAACTTAGACCATACAAAAGAGCCTAAGTCTCCCACCAAAAAGAGAGGATCTCACCCAAGCTGAGTCCTACCCAGTAGGAGCAAAAGGCCAAAGAGCAAAAGGCCAAAAGCCAAAAGCCAAAAGCCGCAGGAGCCAAAAGCTGAAGGCTGAGGAACCAATAGGCAAAAGGTGAAGGGGCCTCAAGTCAGACCCTTATATACACCAAAGTAATCCAATCGGGAGGGCATGTCAACAAAGAACTCTAAACAGAATGTAGTGCCACACCTTATTGTAGGTATAAACAAAGGTTATGCCAAGTACTAAGGAGATTATCTCTTATGTAAAACACTGGAGAGAGAGAGGGCTGATATAAAGTAATATATCTTAACTTCATGAGCTTCATGTAATCTAGATGGTACCCACAAGGTCCTTCTTATTATTATCTGCACCAGGGTGATTCTGAGTATCTTGTTCTCGTGTACTGAAAGGGTCACTCTCTCCTGCTTAGAGCAAACTAGTATGATCCTTCCCATAGTCTTCCTATAGTCTCAACGTAGCCAGGGTGGTAGTCTCCTGGTAAATTCTAACTGTCCCACGCTGGGTGCAGTGGGTATAAAGAGGAGCTGTGCCCAATCTAGAAAACATAGAAGTCTTAGTAGATGTATAAGTCAGGAGTCATTCAATCAAGGTGACTTCTGTAAGTGCCACAACCTCTAGCAGTGTTTACATAGAAGAGAAGTCTCATCAGAATGAACCTTGACTTAAGTAGATTAAGCTGGGAGTGGGCAAAACAACAAAACTCCCAGAATAGCTAAACCTGTCCTCCAACAAGGATGACTGTGGTTATGTTGCACATGGTTTCCCAGCCTCTGAGAGTGTCGGGGGGGGGGGAGGTCAGGCGAAAAACAGAACCTGCCCCCTTCCAAGATGCTCCATCAGCCTAGCACAGGGCGGGCAGACAGAAACGCCCCCTGGCTCCTCTTTAGCCCTTTTAATGATGTTACAGTTCTGCACTATAGTGGAGCTACTGCTCTTTACTTGACCCACAACGTGTATTCCCTCACGTTCTTGATCTTTTGCATATAAATTTCTCATCTGAACGGACCACGGTACTTGAGAATAGAAACTAGGGTTCTCTTGGGGGCGGAGCGATAGCCCAGCGGGTAGGGCGTTTGCCTTTGCGCGGCCGGCCCATGCTGGCCGGGTTCGATCCCCGACATCCCATATGGTCCCCTGAGCACCGCCAGGAGTGATTCCTGAGTGCAGAGCCAGAGCCCTGAGCATTGCCCGGTGTGACCCAAAAGCAAAAAAAAAAAAAAAAAAAAAGGAAACTAAGGTTCTCTCTCTATCTATCTCTCTCCATCTCTCTTTTTCTCCCTCCCTTTCTCCCTCTTTCTTTCTCTCTCCTCCTCCCCTCCCTTCACTCTTTCTGGATTTCTTTCATGCTTGCTCACTACACACACACACGCACACACACACACACACACACACACACACACACACACACACACACAGATCCTTCCCTTGCAGTTTCCTAGAAAGGAAAGTTAACTAAGTCACCCAGCTCTCCAGACCAGAATCTCCAGGAAATGAATTAGAAATATTTGTTGATGAGAACCATGACATCTTTTACTGAGAGGCGAAGCAAATTTGAGAATGAATATGTCACTTAGCTATTTCCCTTCCCAGGAAACCATGGGGAGATGGTGGTGTCAGGAACACGGCTATACTATCTCTTAGATAGACCTTTTCAAGGAAAAAAAAATAATTTAACACAAAACTTTAGAAAACAAAAGCAAATGTTACCATTTCTGGGCCCACCCTTCTTTCTGGGCATTCTGGATTAATTGAAAACTTTTACATAAGGGGAGGTAGATTCCTTAATTCCCAGCTGAATCTTAGGATTCCATTTAAAATTGCAAAACTTGGAGCCGGATCGATAGTACAGTTGGTAGGGCACTTGCCTGGCATGTGGCCAACAGGGGTTCAATAGCTGGCATCCCATATAGTTCCCTGAGTACCACCAGGAATGATCCTTGAGTGCAGAGCCAGGAGTAACCCCTAAGCACTGTTGGGAACACCGTGCGCCTAAACAAAGTCCAGAAGCATAGTGTAGGAACCCCCCTTCTGCCCCAGGGAATCGGTGGCCTGCGGACAGAGTAAGACGTGAGAATCCAGCAATGTTTCAAAAATGCTTTATTTACACAGGTTCTAGCATACAAATCAGCAATAGGAAAACCCCGAACTTAGGGTTCTCGGCTGGGCCCTGACCACGTGTAGGCCAAGATGGCTGCTACGTGTTAAGGCCCCGCAGAGAGAACAGAGAGGAGAGACGAAGAGGCAGAAGGGGCAAAAGAGAACGCCAAAAGAGAACGAGAAATTAGGCTACAGTTTTATATCCCTGCAAACAGACCGCCCACTCCAATGGAAAGCTGTCAGGGTCAAATCCTCTCAGATAATTCCCCAGGATCTCAGCTAGGCCCTTTGAGATGTTATGTAGCCAGCCAAGATCTGCCTTGGAAGTGCCCCTGCAGGGTAGAGTGGAGGAGGGGCATCTCAGATGAGCTGTCTCTCAAAAATACAAAGGCATGCATCTGTACAAAAGAATATTCTATAGCCAGTTATATATTTCTCCAAGCCTTCACAAGAGTCTCGACTACTTCAACGTAGTTTTGTATTTTAGTTGCCTTTGACTTATCAGAGAGCCATGCTTGCTTGCTGGGAGGCAAACAGCATTTCTCTCTGGTCTAATTACTTAGAGATCCAACGTGGCCAGGCAAATATACCAGTAAGATCTAGCTAGTCCCATGATGATTGTGGCAGCATGAGAGAATATTTATACCAGGCAGTATAGAATACATGTTCAGATGAACTGCCACATTCAAACTGTCCTCCTCCTATCTACAAAGGGATCTGCAGGAGGCAACTCCAGGCCAGATGCAGAGGCTCTGGGCAGCAGAGTACTGCATCAAAGCACCTCTGAGAGTGGCTCAAAAAAAAAAACTTTATAAAACTCAGGGGACAGAGAGATAAACAGTAAAACTATTGTCTCATGGAACTAACCTTAGCTCAATCCCTAGCACCACTTATGGCCCACCAAGTACCACCAGGAGTGATTCCAGAGCCCAGAGCCAAGACTAGGTCCTTAGAACCACAAGGTGTGGTCCTAAATAACAGAGAGACAGATCGCTAGATCTGATGGTAACACTGGGCCTGCAGGAGTAGCCCAGGAACATGGAGCAGTCTGGTTCACACGTTTAAATCCTGTGCCCAGTCCTGTCAGCTCTGCAGTTGGAGCCTACTTGCTATGTGGCCCGTTCCCCAGAGACAGAAGACATTTGCAGCTATGCCACAGCAAGCTGTGTCTGAGCACCACAGAATGGGGAGTGCCCCCAGCAACGGTTGAAACAGAGATTTGAGATGGCTAGGAGAGTGGCCGGGCCTTAGTGGACTGCCTTACTCGCATGTCTGAGGCCCTAGGTTCAGCCTGGAGCACCAGCAAATAAACCAACCCACCCAAAAGAGGAGTCAGCCCAGAAGTTTCTGGAGGTTGTGTGGGAAGCTCTGGAGAGTCAGTGTGAGCATCACTGTGACCCTGAGGAGCCTCACACCCAACAACATATGTGTACAACTAAGAACATGAGCCCAGGGAGCACAACTGCATGCTCCAGAGCTGAAGGAGCACAAACATCAGTGAGCACAAACATCAGTGAGCAAACCTCAGTGAGCACCGCAGCCACGGGTGAGCACCACCACCTGCTGTTCGACCCTGGAGAGTTTGAACCACAGCAAGCTCTGTGCCAGGTGCCACAGCCAGGCATTGTGCGACCCCAGCTCATCACAGTGGTGGCAGAAGCAACATAACTAAGGGATGTGAAACTGGGGAAGAGTATTAAGTCAATAAAGAAATCAATAAGCCTTAAAAAAATAAGATCACATTGGGGCCAGAGCATAGTCCAGCGGGTAGGGCGTTTGCCTTGCACGCGGCCGGCCTGTGCAGGCCGGGTTCGATCCCGGCATCCCATATGTTCCCCGAGCACCACCAGGAGTAATTCCTGAGTGCAGAGACAGGAGTAACCCCTGAGCACCGCCGGGTGTGACCCAAAAAGCAAAAAAGAAAAAAAATAGAAAAAGAAGATCACAGAAACTTTTCATGACTCTATGATCCTACAAACTCTTTAAACATCTATTTCTTTAAATGAATACATGTTTACAAATTAAATGGGCTTACAATGATGGGGTACTGAAACACGCCCCCCAAATGTGCCTCTCTGGACATGAATTATTTGGAACTGAAGGTTGGTAGAATCCTGCAGACTCTGGAAGGTTTTGATTGAATTATTTTTTTTTATTAAACCGCTGTGAGATATACAATTACAAAACTGTTCATGATCAGGCTTCAGTCACACAGTGTTAGGTAAGAGAGAAATGGAAGTTTTTTTTAAACTTGTCTCTCCCTCTAATTGCCTAAAGTAATCAAGAGAAAAGGCTTGTGGCAGGAAATGAGCTATCACCATAGTTAAAGATCAAGAGTGTAAATTAAATGTGTGGACGGGGAACAGGAATGAGGCCGTATTAACAGGCTGTCAGCTCAAGTCATTCTTTTTTTATTTTTGCTTTTTGAGTCACACCTGGAGATGCTCAGGGGCTACTCCTGGCTCTGCACACAGGAATTACTTCTAGTGGTGCTTCTGGGACTATATGGGATGCTGGAGATCGAACCCAGGTCGGCAGCGCATAAGGCAAATGCCCTCACAGCTGTGCTATCACTCAGCTCAGTTCAAGTCATTCTTGCATCCCTTCCTCACAGTATGACATGGCAGATATTTGTTGGTCAAACAATGGTTTTTCCTCTGTTGGAGGACATGTTTAGCTAATCTGGGAGTTTTGTTGTTTTGCTCACTCCCAGCTTAATCTTATTTAAGCCAATGTTCATTCTAATGAGATCTCTCTTCTATGTAAACACTGCTAGAGGGTGTGGCACTTACAGAAGTCACCTTGATTGAATAACTCTGACTTATACATCTACTAAGACTTCTATGTTTTCTAGATTGGGCACAGCTCCTCTTTATACCCACTGCACCCAACGTGGGACAGTTAGAATTTACCAGGAGACTACCACCCTGGCTACGCTGAGACTAAAGGAAGACTATAGGAAAGATCATACTAGTTTGCTCTAAGCAGGCGAGTATGACCCTTTCAGTACATGAGAACAAGATACCAGAATCACCCTGGGCAGATAATAATAAGAAGGACCTTGTGGGTACCATCTAGATTACATGAAGCTCATGAAGTTAAGATGTATTACTTTATATCAGCCCCCCCTCTCTCCAGTGTTTTACATAAGAGATAATCTCGATTAGTCCTTGGTGTAACCTTTGTTTATACCTACAATAGGGTGTGTGGCACTACACTCTGTTTAGGTTCTTTGTTGGCATGACAACCTCTCGATTGGATTACTTTGGTATATATAAGGGGCTGACTTGAGGCCCCTTCACCTTTACCCTTGCCTTTTGGTTCCTCAGCCTTCAGCTTTTGGCCCCTCGGCTTTTGGCTTTTGGCTTTGGTCTTTTGCTCTTTGGCCTTTTGCTCCATCTTCTAGTGCTGTGGAAGAGCTTTTGTACTATTAAAAGCCATTTTTGGAACTGCACCGGACTCGTGAGTTTTCATCTGTTCTCCCGCGCCCTCGGAGGTAGAAGACAACCTCTGTCCTGACACTGTCGGGGACCCCCCGGCGTTCCCGACATCCTCCCTTACTGCACATTGTTGCCCTTTCCTTCAAATCTGCTGGGCCCTAACTCTTCCGCCCCACCCCAAATGGCTTCTGTGCAAATGCTAACTGGCTGGCTATCCAGAAATGCCATGGCATTTGAGAAATCCTGGAGACAAGTTAAAGTGATATTATTTTAAGGACGAGGTAAGTCAAAGACCCTGGAAGAGAGGAAGAAAAAATTCCTCCCAACACAATAAAATCTCTCACTCATGAACCACCCAGTCTTGAATCGGTTCCTTTAAATGAAAACGCTTCCTCTTCTATTTCACTCACAATACTCTCAATATACTTCTCCATCTGTGAGTTTTTTTTTTTTGCTTTTTGGGTCACACCTAGCAATGCTCAACGGTTACACCTGTCTCTGGGCTTAGGAATTACTCTTGGCAGTACTTGGGGGACCATATGGGATGCCGGGAATTGAACCCAGGTCTGCCGTGTGCAAGGCAGACACCCTACCTGCTGTGCTATCACTCCGGCCCCACATCTGTGATACTTTCAAAAGAAAAAAATGCATTGAGGGGAAGGTCTTCCACACTAAGCAACTCTGAAGACACCAGCTAGGAGTCTACCCATTAGTCCAACTCTGAAGCTACCTCCATGGAGATAACATCAGATGTCACAAGTTAATGGGTCATTGTCATAAGACTGTACCCACTCTCCACTTCCCACAAGTTCAGGTTCTTACCTGTGCTCAAAGCTGGCTCTAAAATTGGACTAGGTCTTTGGTGGCTTTAGGGCACATTGGTGGTGGGACTGGTGTTGGAATATTGAGTACTTGAAACAGCTACACTGTGAATAATTTTGTAAATCACGGTGTTTAAATAAAGTTTAAATATTAAATAATATTGGAATTTCAGCTTTGATTAATTCACTGAAGCAGCCTACAGGAGTCAAGAAAAGCATTTACTTAATAGATGACCCTTTACTAGGAACGGTATTAAAGGATAACACTGGGAATTGAACGTGGGTCCGGCCGCCAGCAAGGTGAGTGCTCTACCTGCTGTACTTTCTCTCCAGCACTCATTAGGTTCTTTATTTCTGACAAGAAAAACAAAGTTCTTTTATGTTGACTTTGAAACACCTGAACCTCTCAGTCTTTCATTTTCTTAATATGAATATAAGTACTGGTTGCCTTTCCTTTTGATTTCACTAAGAAAAACTAAGCCACCCACTTCCTAATAAACAACCTTAGGTGCACCTTCGTTTTTCGGCGGACTTTAAAGTAGACTGTGGAGTGCTGCAGTCAACACAGTGATCTGAAGTTGCCTGGCTCCCAGTCCCATTGGAGGTTTGAAAATAATGTCTTCATGATGGCAAAACTTCTGATTTTTCAAGGAGGCACCAAAATTTCTTAATGTAGAATTGTTTGGTTGTTAGACATTGCCACAACCCCATACTAGTTTTAAAATACTGCATATATACTGCGTATGGGCATGGGGGTAGAACAGTGACAGGGCACTGTGGGTTTGTCCCCTGGCACCACGTGGTCGTGGAGCTTCACCAGGGGCAGTCCTGGTGACCCTGAGCACTGCCGGTGCAGGTGGCCGAGCAGGGCCTGGGCAGCACCACTTCCTTGCACCGATCCGCAGGCTGGCTGGCTGAGACTCGCTGGTGGTGTTAGTTCACTGTAATTGCTTGTTGGGTTTGGTTCTTCCTTTTTTGGAGGTCACATCTGGTGGTGCTCAGGGTCACCTTCTGATGGTGCTAGGATAGGGACAGGGTTAGGCACCAAACCGGTGAGATTAAACCTTCATCAATCACATGTAAGGCAAGCATGTGCATCCTTTGGAAGACTCACCTCCAAATTAAAAATAAATAAATAAATATTGCATGCACACACACAATACTGGGCAGATCGACGTAAATCCAGTAACACAGACCTGCGTGAATTTGGACAGTTGGTGGCAGTTCAATAGCACATCTGCGCTCCCTTTTATTCTATTGTGAATAGTCTATGTATGTTATATATCGGGGTCATTCCTTACTGGAACAGGGACTTAAGGGACTTTCATAATGTCACTCTCATCTGCAGAGGTTTAGGTTTTTAACTGAACAGGGAGGTCATTAGACTAACATAATTCTAATACTTTGTACCCAATGACACAATCCAAAACCTAACTGGTAAATATCTCAAGGAAAGAAGGAAGGAAGGAAGGAAGGAAGGAAGGAAGGAAGGAAGGAAGGAAGGAAGGAAGGAAGGAAGGAAGGAAGGAAGGAAGGAAGGAGGGAAGTAAGGAAGGAAGGAGAAGGAAGGAAGGAAGGAGGAAAGGGAGGAAGGAAGGAAGGAAGGGAGGGAGGGAGGAAGGAAGGAGGGAAGTAAGGAAGGAAGGAAAGAAGGAAGGAAGGAAGGAGGGAAGGGAGGAAGGAAGGAAGGAAGGGAGGGAGGGAGGGAGAGAGGGAGGGAGGAAGGAAGGAATGAAGGGAGAAAAAGGGGGAAGGAGGAAGGAAGCAAAAAAGGAAAGAAAGATGAAAGGAAGGAAGGAAGTGAGGGAGAGGAAGGGAGGGAAGGAAGGAGGAAGGAGAAAATAAATCAAAATCTTGCTTGAGGGCAGGGTTCAAATGCTTGCCTTGCATGTGATGGATCCAGGTTTAATCTCACCAGTTTGGTGCCTACCCCTGTCCCTATCCTGACTAGCACCATCAGAAGTGACCCTGAGCACCACCAGATGTGACATCCAAAAGAAAAAAACAAAACCAATAAGCAATTACACTGAACTAAATTTTTTCTAAGCCAGGCAATGCTGGGTGCTCCAGCCAGTCAAACACTTCCTGAATTGGCTTCCATGCGGCAGAGTGCTAACTATTCCAGCATGTGTCTGCTGACCAGTCCCAACCAGTTTTTGACCAAATAACTCTTTAAAAATGGCCAATATGTCTGCTTTTCCTGTAATAATGCTGATTCCAAACTTTCCTCTATTTAAAACATCATCAAATACATTTTTGCACACAAGGAACGATTCTGTAGAAAACAGTAACCAGAATTTCAAAACAAGAGTAAGTTGCAAAGTAACGCATATCTAAAAGGGTCACTGTAATTTCCCTTTCTCACAATGAGGAATGAACAGTAGTAAAACCATCATGTACAACCCTTTCCTTCTGGAAAGCTCTATGGATGGTACAGCTATGGTGATAGCGAGTTCTATCAGGATCTGCCGTAAAACCTGTTAGTGGACGGGGGCGTGCTCACAATTGCCCTTCAGAAGGCTCTGAGTTTGGGACGACCCCTAACCTTCCCTTGCACAAAAGGGTTCCATTCAATGATATAGTTCCTACCAAGAAGAAGGAAAAGTCAGATGGACAGAACTCGAGGTTAGCCACCAGGAAAGAGATGAGAGGGCCCTAAAGGGTGCAGAGTTCAACAGATGTGTTTTTTGCGGGAGGACGAGGGGCGCGTGCGAGGCATGAGATTCCATTTAGGCCCGCTGGACACTACCTGCGCATGCGCAGCTCCGCCCGACCGTTTGTGCCGCCCCCTTAGGAAGGGCGAGGGGTGGCTGTTTGCCTGACGGACCGTCTACGGGTGCCGGGCGGGCTCTTGCGGAAGTCCATGCGCCATTGGGAGGGCCTCAGAGCTGCTGGGTGCCCTTGTTGCCGAGGGCCTCTTCCTAGGTCATTCCTGGATCCGGCGCCGACATCGGGGCGGGTGCGTGGCCCTCCCGGCGCCCGTGTGGCTTCCTCGCCGCCGGGATGTGGCGATTACGCCGGGCCGCCGTGGCCTGGTAAGTGTGACCCGGCCCCGTTAGTTCTGGCCGGCGGGAAGCTGCCTTGTCCCATCAGTCCGCCCTGAATATCCGTGCGCTTAAGTCTCCGGCCAGGCGGGGGCTGGTGCACGGCCCCGGGGTCTTTCCGAGTGTCGCCCGGACCGCCTGCAGCCCTGACGTGCCGGCCCCGCTCCTGGCCCTGGTCCCGGTCCTTGTGTCACTCGAAGATTGGAGCCTGCACTCTTGGCCTGGCACTATTGTCCTTTCGTCCCTGCCCCTGTCACCCTGCTGCCCTGGCTCTTTCCTCTCTGGCTGCCGCTGGATCCTGCTTTCTCCACCCTCGGGATCTGTGTCACCCCGCCCCGAGCCTGCCTGACCACCCGCGAGCCTGCTCCGCTGCCCGGTGTCCACTGCCCCCGCGGGCTCTCTCGCCCTCGCCCCAGCGCCACGGGCTTGCCCCTGTGTCTAGTCCACTGAGCGCCCCGGGATGCGCAGCCAGACTCTGTCCTGCCGACGCAAACGGGGTCGGAGGTGGTGATTGGAGATGCCTCTGGCTAGCAGCCGCCTTAGTGCCGGGGTGGGGACGTGGGGTGGTCAGCAGGGCCCCCACCTTCCGGACCGCGCTGCTGCTGCTGTTGCCCTGGGCTTAACTCTGCGTCTTAGCATTTCAGGAGTAATTTCAGTAGCAATTCAGGTATGCACCTGATGAGCTTAAGTTGCAGGTTAACCTGCAGCCGGCTGCTTTCTAGTGTCCTTAGGTGCTTTTCGACGCACGTCGTTGATGCAGGTATTTGGAAGAAAAGCGAATCCAGCAAGGGCGAACGAGCCCAGTTTCCCGGGGGACATAACCTCCGAACACCTGTATGAGCTTCTCTCCCAAGATCGTGTCTGGGATGTAGGTAGTTTGTGGCCGTCTCAGGGAGTGGGATCCATTTGTTTCATGGAGGTTAGTTAACGTCAGTCCAAACTCAACTGAATGACAGACCGTAGTTAATCGCTTTTAGTCTATGAGAATAATTGAATGACAGCAGTGAAATTTTGCTTTGTGTGTAAATCCATAGCTCTTAGGATGGAAGTTTTTCGTAAGCTTTAGTTTATACGGAAGCTTTCACTAGGAAGCTTAAATTTTTTAAAAGAAAGCAAGATTTTTATGAAAGTAATATAAGGATAATTTTAAAATCAAACTTAAAGGTAAACATTAGTCATTGGTGCTTGTTTATTCACTTAAATACCATTGGACTAAATTATTTTTTTAAGTTACTGGCAAGAGCGTAGAGGCTTCAGAGTGTTGTATTTTTGATGGCCTAGGGCCACCACCTGCAGGATTGGGAATGTGGAAATGGTGGAAACTTGGAGCTCTAGAATTGGTCCTTGGAAATTTTCTTATATTTCTCATGTCATTCCTTTCCCTTTCCCTCCTTTTATTCCTTTTACAGGCCTGTTCATTAAATATCGATCTTCCTTGATTGATCCATCATGTTCATGATTTCAGAAATATCTATATCGTCTGTTTTTTTAAAGGATATATACTTTAATTTTCAATTTTTCAATTGCTCTCTCTCTCTCTCTCCACTCACTCCCGTGTTGTAGTTTGGGAAACATGGTTACAATAGTGTTAGCCTTTATGGTCTTGCTGTATAAAGCTGCTACACCTTCACCACCACCAAAGTGCCCACGACCTATTTACAGTGTCTTTATTTCTGTCCCCTTCACCTCCAGCCCACCCTGTCCTGTGTCACTCAGTCTGGCTGATGCTTCTCATTGGTAGCTGCTGTCAGTTCCCTTGATGTCTCACAGTACACCACAGTTGAGGGAGATTATTCCGTATTTGTCCTCCCGCTGACTTATTTCACTTACCACGGTACCTTCAGGTCAGTTCCATCCAAGTTGCAGCAAACTGCAAGATTTCATCTTTTCTTAGAGCTGCATAGACGCCCCACAGTTTCTTCGTCCACCTGTCTTTGGGCGTTTCTATAGCCTGACTGCTGTACTCAGCGCTACAATAAACAGACGTGTGCATATGTAGTTTTCTAATTGCTGTTTTTGGAGTTTGGGGATGGAACTACTGGGTCATATGAGAGCTCTGTTCTCACTTCCTGAGGAATCTCTCTGCTCTTTTCCATTGGGGATGTACATTCCCATCAATAGTTGAATGAGGTTCAATTGCTCTATGTAAGAATCTGTTTTTAGTTCAGATTTGCAGTATCTTTAGGAATCCTCATGAGAATGCTAATTTATTTGTGTCTGCTTTTTCCAGTTTAATTATGTTCATCTTGGCCCTCATCCTGAGAGTTGCTGCTTTCTACAAGAAGCTGGGTTCTCCAAACATACTTACTTGAAAAACTAGTAGCATAAATGCCTCCCGTGGGCTCCGACCCTTGAAAGAGGTGGTTATTTTAGGTATATGATGGAACATCTGTCATAGAAGTTTTCAGACTTACTTGATCTACGCCCATCTTTTTTTTTTTTTTTTTTTTTTTTTTTGCTTTTTGGGTCACACCCGGCAATGCTCAGGGGTTTCTCCTGGCTTTGCACTAAGGCATTACTCCTGGCGGTGCTTGGGGACCATATGGGATGCTGGGGATTGAACCCGGGCTGGCATGGGCCGGCCGCGTGCAAAGCCCTACCTGCTAGACTATCGCTGCGGCCCCATCTCTGGCCATCTTTACAGTAAAAATATTACTTAGTCCCCTAACGGAAATTTACCTTCTTTAAGCAAGCAGAGTGCCCCCACCCCCGGCTCGGATCATTCCAGTGCCTCTCCCCCAAAAAATTTTGGGCTCAGCTTGGAGATCTCCAGCTTGCTGTTCTGGGAAGCCCCGGTCTGGCGGTCTCGTTTAGATGGAAGTCTAACTGGTCTTCTTAGAACTGCCCGTATTCCGACATGCACCCGCACGCCCTTGCGTGCTCACAGGACCCTTCACTCTTTCTTGCCCAATTGCTCGGCCCTGGGACCCGAGTGCCTGTGAGTGCTCGGCTGCGTTGGAGCAGGACAGAGAGACCCAACAGCCTTTCTCCAGAGCGGGTGGCGTCGGCCCTCACTTTTCCTTTCGCGCTCCTCCCAGTCTGGGAATATCTGGTCATCTCAGGGTCCCGCTTGAGAAACAGTCTGTCCCCTTGGTGGTATCAACTTTTAGAGCGTTACTGTTAATTCTAGGGGATTTTACTTGAGACTGTGAGCTCTTCCAGGAGACGAAGGGAGGAACATCTTACGTGTAGTTTCTATCTTCATTCACAGCCATTGTTGCTGCTGTTGTGAAGCGGGAGCTAGAGAGGCTGGGAGGTAACAGGATGGAAGTTGAAGTGAAACCACCTAAAGAGCATGAGCACTTCTGTCCAGAATTCATGCAGCTGGATACTTTGTTTTGGGGCCACACTCAGCCATGCTCAGTAATTACTACTGGCGGTGCTCAGGGGACCTAGGATGCCAGGGATGGAACCCTGGTCCGCCGTGTGCAAGGAAGGCGTGTCTGCGATACTATCCTTCTGTCCCTGGATACGTTTCTGAGGGTTAAAGGACTCTTCGTGGGTTCACGACACACAATCGAAACATTTTTTTTTTTTATTTTTTTATTTTTTTGCTTTTTTGGGTCACACCCGGCAATGCTCAGGGGTTACTCCTGGCTCTGCACTCAGGAATCACTTCCTGGCGGTGCTCGGGGACCATATGGGATGCCGGGGATTGAACCCGGGCCGGCATGAGCCGGCCGCGTGCAAGGCAAACGCCCTACCCGCTGGGCTATCGCTCCGGCCCCCGAAACATTTTTAAATGATGCATATTGAGGTTATTCGCTCCTTGGTCCCTGATGGTTCTTTCATCTATGTTACTCTGATATTCTGAATACCATGCTTATTTTTTTTTTTTTGCTTTTTTTGGGTCACACCCGGCGACGCTCAGGGGTTACTCCTGGTTCTGCACTCAGGAATTAATCCTGGCGGTGCTCGGGGACCATATGGGATGCCGGGGATTGAACCCAGGCCTGCACAGGCCAGCCACGTGCAAGGCAAACGCCCTACCCGCTGGGCTATCGCTCCGGCCCATAACATGCTTATTTATCTGGTAATAAGCCTGTGACTGAATGTCTGTTATTTGTAAGGCATTGGGTTGGGCTTCAGAATTGTAGTTTGCTGATAGAGACCTCTCAGTCTAGTAATGACAGTAAAATGTGATACAAATTTTATAAATAATGAAGAAAAATATATAGGGAACCAGGAAGAGTAGCTGAATCGGAGTGAAGGTCAGGAAGAGAGGAGATACTTGAGCTTAAACCAGCTGAGAGCAGTGAGCAGTGGGGATGAAGACTTCAGGGGAGAGGTGTGACACACCGAGGAAGTAGAAAACTGCTCTGGATGGAGTTTGAAGGCATTAGGGAAAGAGATGACCAAGCTGTAGGGCTTGGTGGACGGGATTTGGCTCTATTCTGTGCAGAAAGTCATGCAGGTGAGTACAGTGAGCAGCTGTACATCTCAGAGGAGCACTCTGTTGCTCTGGCAGGAACAGCTGGGTGCAGGCTGATGCAGCTCCCCAGGTAAGCAGCGGTGGTGGAGTTGGAAGAAGTAAAGATTTGAGTTCTCTGTTGGAAGCAGAGTTAAAAGAGCTCAAGATGGGCCAGAGAGATAGCACAGCAGGTCGCTTGCTCCGTGTGCGACTAACCTGGTTCCGTCTTTGCATCCATGTGGTCCCTGAACACACCAGGAGTGAGCCCTAAGTGCAGAGCCAGAAGTAAGTCCTGAATGCACCCCAAGCAGAACAAACAGAAAGAACTGGCAAATAAGAGAGATAACGAGAATGACTCCCAAGTGGGTGGCTTATGCAATTGAAGTAGGTGCAGTTTTCTGATAGAGACAACTTAAGCCAGTAATGCATTCCCGGAGATAAAGGAATATGATCAGGGCTTGATCAGGGCTTGGGAGGAAGGAGGATTTAATTATGTTTTGGGCAATCTTGAAAGAAGTTTTTTTTTTTTAATTTGCACATGCTAATAATTATTACACATGCACCTTAATGTTAGGAACTGGGGCTTAAGTGTTTATATTAGATGTATATTTGGGGAGAGCCAATAGCAGCTCTGCCCCATGTCTGTCTCTGGATCAGCATACCTAGGCCGGATTATAAAAGACTGCAGCAGGGTGGATCTCGATGAGCCGGGCTGTGATAGGCTGGTCTGCTGGGTGGAGTTCTGACGACGGAACTACAAGGAGGGGGCGTCTGGGAGGCTTGAGAAGGGGCCTGCTCTTCACTGTGACCAGCCCCTCATGAGGTGCCCAGGAGGGATGGCGGGTTCTAGCCCTGGCCCGCCACCCCAGCAGAGCCTCACAACAAGTCAGACGACCCCCCCAACTCCATGAGGACCTCCATTTTCCACATCCAGACTTCCTCCTCGTCAGAACTCCACCCAGCAGACCAGCCTATCACAGCCCGGCTCGCGCGAACCGCTTGCGGCGCGGGGTTCATCAATAAATGCTGGATTTTGAGATGACTACAAGAGTATGCTACCTGCACGGCAGAGCCTGGCAAGCTACCTGTGTCGTATTTGATATGCCAGATACCAGTAACAATTATAGATCTCATTCCCATGACCCGATGGATTGGTTTGAGGCTCTTTATGTTCCTGGAGCAAGCAGGTGCCCTTGGGCTCTACTTGCATGAGACAGGTCATATAGAGATGTTGCTGTTGCCTGCTTGAGCAAATCGAAGATGAACGGGAAGACAGTGACAGTGATACAGTATATTTGGGGGAAAATGAGAGGTAGATGATAATTGAGAAAATAGATAAAACTACTTAGGAAGGGTTGTGTAGCACCCAAAAGAGGTGGGTTTCATGCTAATGTGGATGAACTCCCAGCCTTTAAAAAAAAACAGTGATAGTAGTAGGAAATGGAGTAAACTATTTCTGGAGGCTGAGAGAAGAGAGTTCCTTGGTGAGGGGTCTCTGTCAGACTCAGAGAGGGAGAAAACCAGAATTGATAAAAACAAGTATCTGCTGGAAGCCTTAGTGTACCTAATAACTTCAATAATGCAATGCAGATGGAAATCACTTTCTTGTGGCTTACAGCAATAGCTAGAAGACAAGTGGGCTTTTTTCTTCTTTTAAGCACAGTCAAACTTTTTTTTTTTAACATTTTATTATACCACCGTGAGATATACAATTACAATGCTGTTCACGCTTGGGGGTTTCGGTCACACAGTGTTCCAGCACCCGCCCTCCACCAGTGCCCCCCAGCCACCACCCATATCCCCAATTCCCTCCCCACATCATCCTGCCTAAATGGCAGGTTCTTTATCTCCTCTCTCTCTCCCTCTCTCTCTCCTCCTTCTCCCACACATTGTGGGTTGCACTCCGTACACTTAGAAGCCATCATTTTGCATTTTTTTGTCTGTATTTAATGCTCAGTTCTATGTTAGCATCAGAACTTTAGACATTTATTCACACATGTTCCTTCTCTGTCTAAACTAACCTCTGACTCCCACACGCTTGTGGTAATTTCCACTTTCAGTAAGATCACCTAGTATATTTATGTCATGCAAATAAATGCAGTCATTCTATGTCTCTCTCTTTCCTTCTGACTAATTTCACTCAACATGATTCTTTCCATATCCATCCATTTATAGCAAAATTTCATAACTTCATTTTTTCTGACAGCTGCATAGTATTCCATTGTGTAGATGTACCACAGTTTCTTTATCCAGTCATCAGTTCTCGGGCATACTGGTTGTTTCCAGGTTCTGGCTATTGTGAATAGTGCTGCTATGAAAATAAAAGTGCGGATTGTGTTTCCGCTGTGTGTTTTTGGCTTTCCAGGGTATATTCCCAGGAGCGGTATGGCTGGGGTCAAAGGGGAGCTCAATTTCTAGTCTTTGGAGGAATGTCCATATTGTTTTCCAGAAAGGTTGTACAAGTCGACATTCCCACCAACAGTGTATGAGAGTCCCCTTTTCCCCACATCCACGCCAGCACTTGTAAGCACAGTCAAACTTGATTTAGCATTCTTGAAATTGTAGGAAATTAAGAGAATTTCAAACAGGGATTTGCTGTGCGAGATGGATTTAGTATAATCCTAAAGGGGAGTGGAGGAGGAGGTGGAGGGTAGATGTGCCGAGGTGAGTGTTGTATTTCCCTGTGATGCCTTTTTCTTGCTCTGACGTTAGGGGCAGCGACGGAACTGCAAGGAGGGCGTCTGGGAGGCTTGAGGGGCGGCGCTTCAGTCCCCCTCCTGCACTAAACCTTTGCAGGCCCGCCGGTGTCTCGCTGTTCTGTTCTAGCCTTCTCCCTAGTTGGAATTTCTCTCCCAGCCACCCCCTTTTTTCGGTTTACATCTGGCAGGCTCAGGGCTTACTCCTGGCCCAGCATTCAGGAATCACTCCTGGCAGGCTCAGGGCACCCAATGTGGTGCCGGGGTTTGAAGTTGGGTTGGTGCATCAAGGCAAGCGCCCTCCCACTGCACCGTCTCTCGCCCGCGCCCTCCCACTGCACCGTCCCTCCCCACTGCACCGTCTCTCACCCGCGCCCTCCCCACTGCACCGTCTCGCCCGCGCCCTCCCACTGCACCATCTCTCGCCAGCGCCCTCCCCACTGCACCGTCACTCTGCGCC
>JAJIBD010005447.1:0-33892 GCA_021461705.1 Cryptotis parvus
AACAGCAGTTAAAAAAGAAGAAATTGAATGGCCAAAAAGGCATATGAAAAAGTGCTCTTCATCTTTAATCATCAGAGATATGCAAATCAAAACAACAATGAGGTACCATCTCACACCACAGAGACTGGCACACATCCAAAACAGCAAGAACAACCAGTGCTGGCGTGGATGTGGGGAAAAAGGGACTCTGATCCACTGTTGGTGGGAGTGCCGACTGGTCCAGCCCTTTTGGAAAACAATATGGGCATTCCTCCAAAAACTAGATATTGAGCTCCCATTTGATCCAGCAATAGCACTCCTGGGAATATACCCGAGAGACTGAAAAACACATAGCAGAAACACTATCTGTACTTCTTTATTCATCTCTGCGCTATTCACTATAGCTAGAATCTGGAAACAACCTAAATGCCCGAGAACAGAGGACTGGCTAAAGAAACTGTGTTTCATCTACACTATGGAATACTGTGCGGCTGTCAGAAAAGATGAAATTATGAAATTTACCTGCAAATGGATGGACATGAAGACTATCATGCTGAGTGAAATTAGTCAGAAAGAAAAGGACAGATATAGAATGACTGCATTCATTAATAGGACATAAATAGATACCAGTGTTTTACTAAATATGGGAAATGGTAATGGCAGATTAAAACTCACCATTGAATATACACAAAGAGACTTAAGTGATAAACTCTAAATATCTGCAGGGCTAGCCACAATGTATAAAATAAGAGGGAGAGAGATGCAGAGACAGAGAGAGAGAGACAGAGAGAGAAAGAGAGGAAACTGGGGTACCTGCTATTAAGGCAGCCTGGGGGTGGGCAGGAGGGGGTGTGGTACATTGGTGGTGGAAATGGGGCACTGGTGGAGGGATGGGTGCTGGAATACTGTATTACCAAGAACAACTATGAACACTTTTGTAATTGTATGTTTCACAGTGGTATAATAAAAATTTAAAAAAAAAAAGCTCCCCAGGAGATCCT
The DNA here is from genome assembly GCA_021461705.1 of Cryptotis parvus. Classification (NCBI taxonomy): domain Eukaryota; kingdom Metazoa; phylum Chordata; class Mammalia; order Eulipotyphla; family Soricidae; genus Cryptotis; species Cryptotis parvus. The sequence goes on from JAJIBD010005447.1 coordinate 981, forward strand.
ATAATGCAGCTACATCAAAAAAGTGCAGGTCTAAGAGGGGCCTGGAGCCACACTTCACTCTGTGTCTGGGGTCTAGACACAGCACCAACATGGTGCAGTCTTTGCAATCTTTCAAATCCTTGTTCTTAGCTGGGTTGTTTGTTAATTTCAGAAGACATGGAAGGCACTTTTTCTCTAGAATTGCTTTCTTTTCTGGGAGCCATATGCTCCCTACCCTCTGGTAGGATCTCAAGATAGTCTAAAAACAGCACAGGTGAAAATGTGTAAATGGAAGCCAGAGCCATAGTACAGTGGGTAGGGCATTTGCTTTGCACAAGGCCAACCAGGGTTTGATCTTTTGGCATCCCATATGGTTCCCATAGCACCTATGTGTAATTCTTGAATGCAGAGCCAGGAGTAACCCCTAAGCATTGCTGGGTGTGACCCAAAAAAAAAAAAAATAAAGAAAAGAAAAGAAAATGTGTAAAGGAAGCAACCAGGAAACAGGGAACAAGACTAGGGGTGCCAGCCAAAAGGAAGGTAGGGTGAGGGTGGGTGGAGGAACTATAGGAAGTAAGCAAGACCAGAAGAGGGCCATAAAAAAAGGTTGAGAAACACTGGTTTATGCCATATTTTTATATTCCAAACCAATTAAAAAGATACAGACTCATGCAGAGTTTTCTGGAACTAGTACCTGAAAACTCATCAGCAAATTCTAGTCTTGGGTCTATAATCTTGTGACTTGGTCCCTGTAAGGTCTTCTAGTTTTCTAGAGGTTTGAACTAACCTCCCCCACTCCACACCCCCTTTTGCTGGGGATCAAGCCCAGGAATTTGGGCATACAAGGCTGAGTAACTCTGAGACACATTCCTGGCCTGTCGGGGAACTCCGCTGGGGTCCCCAACAGTGCTGGGAAGCCGAGTTCTCCCTTCTACCTCCGAAGCTGGCGAGGAATGGATGAAAACTCAGGAATCCAATGCAGTTTTAAAAGGGTTTACTTATCACAGGTTCAGGCATACAAATCAGCAAAAGGAAAAGCCCGATGCTTAGGATTCCCGGGCTAGAACCCCAGCCACGTGTAGGGCCAAGATGGTGGCCACCACGTGTAAAGGCCCTGTAAAGAGGAGACAAAGACAAGACTCCCAAGAAGGGTGCGAGGGCGGGCGATAGCCCAGCGGGTGGGCGTTTGCCTTGCAGCGGCCGGCCGTGCCGGCCTGGGTTCGATCCCGGCATCCCATATGGTCCCCGAGCACCGCCGGGGTGATTCCTGAGTGCAGAGCCAGGAGAAGCCCCCTGAGCATCGCCGGGTGTGACCCCAAAAAAAAAAAAAACCAAAAACAAAAACAAAATAAAGTGAACTTTTAAAAAAAAAAAAAAAAAAAAGGTGCGAATTCACAAAGAGAGAGCCCCAAAAAGAAGCGCGGGAGAGAGGAAGCAGGCTAGTATTATACCCCTGCAACTCAGACTTCCCTCCCACTGTTATGGAAAGCAGGGAGGATCAAATGCCCTCAGGCAATCTCTCCCAGCACCTCACCTAGGCCCCCCTTTTTATATGCTAATGTTTTGAGCAAGATCCGCCAGGAAAAATCTCCATAGGGTAGAGAAAGGGGCTCTTAGAGGAGTCCTGCAACACTGGCCCAAAGGGATTAAACTTCTAGAATTAAAGTATTCTAGGGAATACTTTCCAGCTTTGTAACACTAACATTATGGTTGGAGTGACAGTACAGGGAATAGGGCATTTACCTTGCACAGAGATGATTCGGGTTCAATCCCTAACATCTCATACAGTTCCCTGTTGCAGGATGCCTAAAAGTCTAAAAGCCTCTGCATCTGCCCTGGATTGCCTCCCGCAGATCACTTTGTAGATAGGGGTGTAGCTTAAATGTGGCAGTTTATCTGACCATGTATTCTGTACTGGCTGGTATAAATATTCTCTCACGCTACCACAATCATTGTGGGACTAGCTAGATCTTATCGGCATATTTGCCTGGCCACGTTGGATCTCTAAGTAATTAGACCAGAGAGAAATACTGTTTGCCTCCAAGCAAGCAGGCATGACTTCCTGATAACTCAAAGGCAACTAAAATACAAAACTACCTTGAAGTAGAGGAGACTCTTGTGAAGGCTTGGAGAAATATTTAAGTGGCATTACTACAGTCTTTGGTACAGAGGCATGCCATCTCAAAAACCCCCTTCTCTACCCTATAAAGGCATTTCCAGGCAAGTCTTGGCTAAAAACATTAGCATATTAAAGGGCCTAGGTGAGGTGCTGGGAGAAATTACCTGAGGGCATTTGACACTGCCTGCTTCCTATAATAGTGGGAGGTCTAAGTTGCAGGGGTATAAAACTAGGCTGCTTCCTCTCTCGTGCTCTTTCTTTTGGGGCCCTCTTTTTGGGCTCGCACTCCTCTTGGGAGTCTTGTCTTTCTCTCCTCTGTACAGGGCCTTTACACTTGGTGGCCACCGTCTTGGCCTACATGTGGCTGGGGTTTTAGCCTGGAATCCTAAGCACCAGGTTTTTCCTATTGCTGATTTGTATGCCTGAACCTGTGATAAGTAAAGCATTTTAAAACTGCATCGGATTCCTCAGTCTTCATCCATTCCCCACCAGCTTCAGAGGTAGAAGGGAACTCACTTCCCAGCACTGTCGGGGACCCAGGTGGCGCCCACGACAGTCCCCTGAAACTGCCAGGAGTAATTCCTGAATGCAGAGCCAGGAGTAACCCCCTGAATATCACCAGGTGGGCCCAAAAAAGAAAGAAAAAATCTAATAGACAACTTTAAAACATCTACAAGGGGCTGGAGAGGTAGTAGAACTGGCAATTCTACTACCCAATTAAAAATGGGTCATTGCCTGGAATGGAATTCCACCAGGCATGACCAAGTCAGTTCTGAGCACTCCACATAGTTCCCTGAGCAGTTCCAGGAGTGAAGCCTGAACACAGTTAGGAATAAGTCCTGAGCACCACTGCATGGGATTCCAAAACAAAACAAAAAACCCCAAAACTCTTTTCTCTCTCTCCCTCTCCCCACCCCCTCTCTCATTCCTTTTTATGTGCTTTTGTGAACTTGCTCTTTCATCCTTGAAAAAATTGGACTCAGTGCTCCTTGATGAGCTTATGGAAATGAATGGGAATTAATGGTTATTGCTCTAAGAGATGCTGGGCATTCATCATATTCAATTGTCTATTTTCTTGTTTGTCTTTTTGCACCCTACTGTACTTTTTGACTGCTTGATAAAGGCATATCTTAATGATAGACTAGAGCAGTCTAAATTGGCAGCTACTGTTCATCTTAGACAAGATTGCGACAAGGTTGAACTGTTTAATGGGTGGGGCTTGAGAAATATCACCAGTGACACAACTCTTGTGGAGACTGGTGTGAATGCAATCAGAAAACAATTTCCCCTTGCAAGCAGGGGAAATAAGCATACCATTGTGCTTATCAGCATGCATTTGGTTTTGCATTTCCTTATCACTTGATTATTTACTTGTTCTCTGTCGTATTTCAGCTTTTTTTTAAAAAGGATTTGGGAGTCATTGACAAGGTACTATACAACAAGTTATCCGTAGTTAAGGAATTTGAAGTAGAGAATAAAAAAAGCATACATGAGGGAAGATTTCAGACTAATTAGGTAGTTTGAAATTGGTAGGAAGGAGCAATGACAAGAAATGGAAGCTAAATTAGTTATGGCATTTTAAATTCATGATTAAGTGAAGATGTGGAGAACTGAAGAAAAGTACTTATATCATTTTTTCTTTTTCTTCTTGGATCACATCTGGCAGTGCTCAGGGCTTGCTTCTGGTACTGGGATAACTCCTGATGTTAATCCAGGAATCATATGTGGTGGTGGGGATGGAACAATCCCCAGCAGGATGCAAAAAGCATTCTAGCCCCTGTACCATCTCTCCAGTCCACTCTTGAGTGTGTTTGTATGAAGGGGTTTGTTTCCAGATTCAAGGTCAACATGGCCAGTGTTATCTGCACTATTCCTGTAATAAGTGCAACATAAAATTTTTATAACTGTTTCTTATGATTTCCATCAAGGCAAGTGACAAGCAAAGCATAATTTAGCAGAAACAATTTTACCAGTTAAGTTAGTTAAAACAGTGATAGCCAAAAAAAGCAATTCTGTAATAGAATGTTGATCAGATTTATAAAAACTGAGTATTTAGGAATAGATGAATAACATTCTCCATGAATGTAAATTCTGTTACTGAACTATTTGGTGTGGATTGACTAGAAATTAATAAAGACCAACACTCCCTAGAACTGATGACTTGATAAAGAAACTTTGGTACATCTACACAACGGAATACTATGCAGCTGTTAGGAAAAATGAAGTTATGAAATTTGCCTATAAATGGATGGACATGGAGAAGATCATGTTGAGTGAAATTAGTCAGAAGGAAAAAGACAGATATAGAATGACTGCATTTATTTGCACGACATATACACTTACACACACACATATTAGGGGTTTCGATCACATAGTGTTCCAGCACCCCTCTCTCCACCGGTGCCCATTTCCCACCACCAATGTCCCCATTCCCTACCCCCTCCCATAGCCTGCCTCTATGGCAGGTTCTTAATCTCTTTTTCTCTCTTTCTCTCTCTCTCTCTCTCTCTTCCCTCTCTTACACATTGTGGATTGCAATACATACACTTAGAGGCCATCATGTGCATTTTTTCTGCCTGTATTCAATGCTCAGTTCTAGGTTGGTATAAGCCCTTTCGACATTTATTTGCACATGTTCCTTTTTCTGTCTTACCTAACCTCTGACTCAAAGACCACTCTTGGCAGAGCATCTGGCACCATATGGGGTGGCAGGGACTGAACCTGGGCTGGCGGCATGCAAGACAAGTGTCCTGCCCACTCAACTATGCTCTGACTCCCAGCATTAAAAGCATTTCTTTGTGGTCAACACTCTGGGCACCATCAACATCTTTTTAAAGATAAGGAAACTTTAACAGAAAGATGTTTGACAGTTTCCCCAAGGTAGATGTTTGGTTGTTTCCTACATTAGACTAATCTTTAAACCCATGATGTTACTCTTACTCTCAAACACTGCATTATCATCTTGTTAATAGTTTGGGATTAATCTTTTCCATCAGGATCACTGAGTATGGCCTTGTCATTTGCTGTTGGAGAAAAAAATGGACATTTTTACACTTAAATATCCAGCAAAACTGACATCATGTCATGAAAATAAAGGAGCCAGCTCAGCTGTATAAGTGTCATGGCATGTCAGTTCTGTGGTGTGCCAACAAATTGTGAAAACAAATTGGTGATGCAGGCAGTAGAGTCTGTGATTTTCAAGTAGGATGTGAAGGACTGGGTAAAGACATATGGGGTGGGGATGGAGAGTGAAGGAAAGCGTTGAGTCACTGTATTCTCATGTTCTTCGCTCTCTTCTTTCTTCTACTTTCCCCGCCTGCATCCAGCAGAACACTGTCATGGTGATCCAACTCCCTATTGGGAATTGCATGGAATCGTGACTGAGTCAAAATGCCAAGGTAAAGTATTTCAGTCTTGGGGCTACACATGACTGTGTTTAGAGTTTACACTGGGTTCTGTACTCAGGGATCACTCCTGGTGGTGTTCAGGGGGACCATTTGTAGTGCCAAAGATTGAACAGGGGTTGCTGTATGCAAGAAAACACTATAACTCCAATACTATCTCTCTGGCCCCTCCCCACTGATTTTAATTGTTTGATTATATTTTAAATGGTATATCAATATTTAAATACATAAAGATATAACCTTTATTTAAAATTATACTTTAAGTTATACATATGTGACTGTTTTTGATATATGAGTGTATATTGTTCTATTTACGTGTTTGTCAGTTGCTGTGTTAGAACTACACTGTCACCGCCCAACCTCCACCACACAATATACTTGATTATTGGTTATGACTTTTGAACCTTTGCTTCTAGGTGTCACACACATATTTGTGGTGCTTGTGGTATACACATGTTTGTTAGAGGTATTACTGTGTTAGTTGAGATGCTTGCCTACTTTTGGTTGTGGTGCTCCCTGGGAATTACACACATTAGTTGTGCTCACACACGTGACTGCAGGCTGGAGACTACACATTGTATTACAGAATTGTCTGGACCTTGCTATGCAAGTGGGTCAAACACATGCCTCATTTTTAAGGCAGATGCATGTGTTAATGTATCAACCCCCCGAATACACTTTGTTTCTGTTTTTGTTAGTTTTTGGACCATACTCAGTGGTGCTTAGGACTTACTCCTGGCTCTGAACTCAAAGATCATTCCTGACACTGTAAGATGTAACCCAAATAAGAACATCTTTATAATTGTATATCTCACGGTGGTATAATAAAAATATTAAATAAAAAAAAGATCATTCCTGGTGGTACTTAGGGGACCAAAGGGGATGCCAGGGATTGAGCCCGCATCAGTTGCGTTCAAGTGCCCTGCTCGCAGTATTTTCTTTCCCTCTGAGAAAACAGTTTTAATCATTATAGCTTTGTAATATAGTTTAGTGGTTGCTAGTAACAAAATGCTTATTTTTATTTCTTTTCAGGAGATGTTGTCTTCCCCACCCCTCGGAATGTTTATTATGATTTACAATGTTGTTTATAATAGAGTTGTTTTCTGGCATACAACATTCCAACACCATTCTCACCACCAGTGTACCCTTTCCTCCACCAATATCCCCAAGTTTCCTCCCCCACCCCTGTCTATCTCCTTGGTAGGCATATAGCAAATTTATTTCATATTACTTGGTCCAATAAAACTCAAAGGAATAGCAAATACAATGATCAGAAAATAAATCAATAAGAATCAATTTGTGTTGATGAATTGCTATGTTTTTAACCTTTCTTAATATAGTAGAGGACACCATATGCACCATTAGTGCATGCCATCTCAATGCCACTTGATGGAAAGTTTCTCCTGTTCTTTAAAGGAGCTCCTTTAATGAGTCTTGCAAAACCAGTTTTAAGACTAAGAATTCCTTAAGTTGTTGCCTGTCCACAAATCTCTGTATAGTTCCTTCAAACCTGAATGATAATCTAGCTGCATAGAGTATCTGGATAGAGTATTCTTGATAAGGTGTTCATTTTGTTGAAGTTTTGTACTATATCCTTTTTATATTCTTCTGGCTTGTAGAGCCTCATTTGATAGTTCTGTTGTGTATCTAATGGGCTTTCCTTTGTATGTAAGTTCCTTTTCTGATCTTGCTACAGTTCAATATTTTGTCTCTATCTTTCAATTTGTCATTATGAGTATAAGGTGTCTTGGGGGTTTTCCTAATTGGGTCTATTTCTCTGGACCCTTCAAGAAATTCATAGTGAATTTTAAGATTCTCTGGACTCTCTTGAATCTTAGTGCCTATATCCTCAACTCTGGGAAGTTCTTCTGACATTTGTCTTCCTGTTCTTCAGGAACTCTGATAATTCTTCTATTGTTCCTCTCGAACTCACCCCAGAGTTCTCTGATATGCTGTTCATTTCTTTTCAAAAGGTTTTCTCCTCCTTCTCATCTTGGAGTTCCTCGATCTTTTGCTCAGCTGCTGTTCAGAACTTCCAGTGACTTTTAAAATATCTCCTGTCATGTTCTTCAAGAAATTTTTGTAAGTCTTTCATGCTTATTCATCCAGATAAGTGTTTCTCAATCCTAACCACCCTTCACAATCTCTCAGGGAGCTTTGGTAACCATAAGTGACCTCCCACTACCACAGATCTGGACTTAATTGCTCTAGGGGTGCTGCCCAGGATCAGAGAATTGAGCAACAACAAACAACAACAACAACAACAACATTCAGTTTTGTTTTTCTTCCCTTTGTGGTTCTTTCTGTGATGACATGGGGTCTATAAGCTTGGCAGGGTGTGCAGGGAGACAGAGCTGCTAGGATTGCCCTCAGGGGTGTGGATAGTGCTCCACCGTCCAGCTATATCTGAGACCTGGACCTGGTCTGTAAAAGCTTGCCTGCTGATTCCGAGTCGCAACCCAAATGGAGTCCCACTTTATTAAAACAAAGATCAAGACATTGCACTTCATATTTTCCTATGAGTTTGATTGTACTGAATTATAGATGAACTAAGAAGCAAATGGTATCTTTGTAATACTGTCTTTCCATTTTATTGGGTCACAGTTCTGTGATTGGAAAAATATAAATGTGGGCCGGAAAGATAGTTCAGTGGGTATTTCGTTTGCTTTTCATACAGCTGACCTGGGTTGAATCTCTGACACCCATGTACTAAACGCAGAGCATAAAGTAAACCCCGAGTAACTGCCCGGTGTGAATGCCAACCCACCCATTCCCCAATTAATAGAAGAGAAAAAAAAAATATATATATATAATAAACTTTGGTTGAAAGAGAACAGTATAAACTAAAGGAATTTCTAAAAGGATTTGAGATATATCTCAGAAAAATAAAGGGAAGCTGCAGGACTAAATCTGGGGATGAAAAGGGCCGGAGCAGCGGGTTCTGAAGCCGGCTCCCTGCGCCTCTGTAGGCTGGCCTGAGCGCCTCTGGCTTACAGCGCTGCTCAGGCTTCAGAGCCTGCAGAGGGATTCAGTGATTCCACTTTGGATAGCTCAGGGAGGCCCTTGGGTGGGGGGGGGAGGGTTTTTCATACCCTACACAGTAGGGTATGAAAACTAGAGAAAGGGATTTGTAGCAGTTGAGGAAACTGGGGTCTGGGTGTTAGCGGGAAAGGCAAGAAAAGGCAATTAATGAGCAGCGGCAGAATAGGAAGGAGGCATTTCTGTGCAAATAATTTTCTTCTGTGTGGGGCAGGCGGGAGTGAAAAAAATAGAAAAAAAATATTCTCCTTGGGGCCCTAGTGATAGTCCAGTGGGTAGGGCGTCTGCCTTGCATCCCTGGCATCCCATATGGTTCCCCGAGCACCGCCAGGAGCTGGGAGTGATTCCTGAGTGCAGAGCCAGGAGTAACCCCAGAGCGTCGCGGGTGTGACCCCCCAAAAAAAAAAGAAACAAAACAAAATCCAACTAATGTGCATATTTTAATCTGTTTATTTCCAAGTGTTTTATGCATGTTATTTCAATTGTAAATAGCATTTGGTGTTATTTTTTGGCCTAGTTATTGTCAATTCATAAGCATTTTTTAGAGTTTAATTTCAGCTTTGTTGAGGTTTAATTTAAAAAGCTTTTTTATGTTTCTGTGTAGATCTGACCGCTTAATTGAATGCTAATGGATTTAACACTTTTACATTCCAGTCTTCATATTTTTCAGCTCTACAATGATGCCTTCTGAAAACAATGATTTTTGTCCTTTTTATTTCCAATATTCATACCTTTTTCCATTTATATTTTTTGATTTATATTTCTATGACATTAAATGAATAGCCTGACTTACATGGCTTATTATACTTAGAGAAATCTTTTTTTATATATTTATCTTAATTAAGCTTTTTATGGAAAATTTTTTTCTTTTTTTTTTCCTAGGGCCACATGACTAGCAGCTCTGTGTGGAGTCACTCCTCTTGAGGGCAGAGGATCACACTCAAGTCTCCTGTATGCAACCATGCCCACTGAGCCATTTCTCCTATCCTATAACTAAAATTTTAATGCCACGCTGCTTGCTTTTTTTGCTTTTTGGGTCACACCAGCAATGTTCAGGGGTTACTCTACACTTACTAATTTCTCCTGGTGGTATTCAGGGGAAAATATGGGATGCTGGCGATTGAACCCTGGTCTGTTGCATGCAAGGCAAATGCCTTCCCCCACTGTGCTATTACTCTGCTCCAGCCCTTCACACTCACTCTTTTTTTAAAATTTATTTTATTATACCATCTTTAGATATACAGTTACAAGATGTTCATGTTTGAGTTTTGGTTCTACAGTATTCCAACACCCATCCCTCCATCTATGCCCATTTCCCATCACCAATGTCCCCACTTCCTTCCCCCCTTTCCCCAGCCCGCCTCCATGGCAAGTTCTGTATCTCCTTTCTCTCTTTCTCTTTTCTCTCTCTCTGTCCTCTCTCTCCTCTCCTCTCTCTCTCTCTCTCTCTCTCTCTCTCTCTCTCTCTCTCTCTCTCCTTATCGCTTCCCTTTCTTACACATTGTGGATTGTAGTATATCCTAGGACATAATTGTTTCCACTAATTTGATGTACTGCATGGCCACAAGCGGCCACTCAAACAGGGGAGAGCCAAAGGCAGCTCTCCCCAGTGCATCTGAGTCACTGCATGATAAGGCCGGTCTCCCTGAGGCAGTTCGTGGGCAGGGCCACTGGGCCTCCGGGAGAGTCAGAGAGGGAAGGGGGACTCCCAGCTCCATCTCATGAATGCCCGGTGACTTCTGCCTCCGAGAGCCGCGTTGCTGGGCTTGAACTCAGCTGATCTGTTAATCTGGTCTTGAGATCAGCGTCTCTCCTGGGTGGGCTCTGATGTGCTGTGGTGTCTGGAGGGCAAAAATGGCAGCTATTATGGTGAGCTAGTCTCATCTGGCTGCTTCTAAGGCCCCCACAGAGGTGATGGGCCCACTCCCAAAACCCATCTTTCCTCCCAGGAGCCTCATGGTCAGCTAAGCTAGGGTAAAGCCAGATGGCAGCTCTCCCTGGTGCGTCTGAGTCTCCACACTCACTCTTATGCAGTAACTTAACATGTTCAACACCTTCTTCTATCACTGCTTTATAACCTTGGCTTTAAGTTGGGAATTAATGTAGATTTTTAAACTGCCTTTTGAGAATTTGTTGATATAACTTTTTTTTTAATCTTAAAATTCACTATAACTTATTAACATAATTTTTTTTGTTGCTTTTAGGTCATGGCCAGAGGCAAGCAAGACTTTCTCTTGGCTCTGTACTCAGGGCTCAGGGGACTATATGGGATGCCCAGCATTGAATCTGGGTTGGCTGTGTGAAGTGTAGTACCCTATCTGCTGTACCCTATCTGCCCTATCTGCTCCAGCCCTATTAAAATAATTTATATTTACAATATTTATTTATTTTTTTTTTGCTTTTTTGGGTCACACCCGGTGATGCTCAGGGGGTTACTCCTGGCTCTGCACTCAGGAATTACTCCTGGTGGTGCTCGGGAGACCATATGGGATGCCGGGGATCGAACCAGGGCCAACATGGGCCGGCCGCATGCAAGGCAAATGCCCTACCCGCTGGGCTATCACTCCGGCCTCAATATATATTTTTGTATTAAAAATTACATCTACTCAGGAGGTCTTACCAAAAGTGGAAATTACTGCAAACGTGTGGGAGTCAGAGGTTTGGTAAGAGAAGGGATCATGTGTGAATAAATGTCTAAAGGATAATACCAACCTAGAACTGAGCATTAAATACAGGCAAAAAATGCACATGATGGCCTCTAAGTGTATGTAGTGCAACCCACAATGTGTAAGAGAAGGAAAAGAGAAAGAGGGAGAGAGAAAAGAGATAAAGAACCTGTCATTTAGGCAGGCTATGGGAGGGGGAGGGAATTGGGGACATTGGTGGTGGGAAATGGGCACTGGTGGAGGGCGGGGTGCTGGAACACTATGTGACGGAAACCTCTAACATGAACATGTATATTTTACAGCATGGCTACGGCCAGCGGCGACAGTGAGGTTGGGGAGCCCCTCAGCTTGCGGCCCCCTTCCTGGGCTACTCCCACTGGGCCTCAGACCCGGCCGGCCCGCGGACACGATTACGGACACCTGGCAGTCATCTTTCTTTACAATCTTTACTGCGGCCATTTTCGCTGCGCTCAAAGACCGCCAGTGGGAGCGACCGGGGCACAGGCCATGTGTCCTCGGGCTACATGGAGCGGCTGAAGGGTATGACCTGTTTGTCAGGGCGGAGAGCGACATCACACTCAGCGATGCTCAGGAGTTACTCCTGGCTCTGCACTCAGGAATTACTCCTGGCAGTGCTTAGCCCAGCAAACTACTAAGAGTATACCGCCCGCATGGCAGAGCCTGGCAAGCTGTCCGTCCGATGCGTATTCAATATGCCAAAACCAGTAATAATAAAATATTTAATTAAAATTACATCTACTTAATCTGTCATACAATTATCTTAATATAAAATTAAAAATAAACGACAACAAAAATAAATTCTATTCTCATAGAATCTTTTTATTTTGGTCCACCCAGTGGTGTTCAGGGGCTACTCCTGGCTCTGAACTCATGATTCACCTCTGGCACGCGGAACTTGTACTCTCTCTCCAGCCCGTTCTCTTCCTGTTTCTAACTTTCTGGCAACCACTTACTTGTCCTCCATTTTTCAAATCTTTTCATTTCAAATTGTTATAAAAATGGAATATAGTACATGACCTTTGGGAATTAACTTTTTGCTTTATTTTAAAATTAATTTTTTTTAATTTTTTTGTTACACCTGGTAATTTTTCAAGATTTACTTCCAGATCTGTACTCAGGAATCATTCCTGGAAGTGCTTGGGGTACCATAGACCATATGGGATGCTGAGGGATTGAATCCAGGTTGGCAGCATGCAAGGCAAAGCGCCCTACTTGCTGTACTATCTCTCCGGCCTCCATCGTTTTCTGTTTTAAAAATTTTTTGCTTGTTTGTCTTATTTTTTGGGGCTGGGTCAAGCTGTGCTCAGGGCTTATTCCTGGCTCTGCATTCCAGGATCATTCCTGGAGGGCTGGAGAATTATATAGTGTGCAAGGGATCAAACCTGGGTCAGTCAAATTAAAGCACACACATTCCCCGTGGTGTCATCTCTCAAGCATGAATTTACTTTTTTCTTATTGAGCACAGTTATCTGGAGATATCACATAAGAGTAGTTGTATTCCATACTATCCACGCTTACGGCAAAGCAAGAAAATTAGAGGCAGAAGTGGGAAGCTGAAGGTGGGCCCTCTGAGTGACCTGCTCTTGGAGTAGGCAAAGATGACGATATAGTAAATCATAAAGGTATGACAAGAACAGAACAAGATAGCAAACTGGATCAGATTGCCTGAGCAGGTGCAGAACACGGTCACAATAACGATTAGTAAAATGTCTATATGGAACTTGAAAAAATCATAAAATTACTGATTGTATCAACTGTATATACATTAACAACTGTGTTAGCAGCCATTGTGCATGTTTGATGAAAAATGGCTGGTTTCCTAGAAATTATGCAGCCAATATCTATCCTAAAAAACTCTTTTTGAACTATGCTTGAGGCTGAATTCATTTGTGATAACAGGTTGAGTCCCATGAGTAGTAAAGCTGATACTTCCTCATACTTCTCGGGTACCTCTTTGTCTCTTGGTCAGATTTCTGTAACAAAGGAATGAGGAGAGGTCTCTTCTATGTCAGAAGCTTCCAGATGATCTTGATCAAAATCTTTGCTCCAGCAGAGTTGAAGTGACTAACCTTACCCAAGCTCTGTCAGCTGTGTTTTCTACAAGGCCATAGTATAAACATCTCCGTTTTATGTCTTTTTATTGGGTTGCGGTGGGGGGAAGGGTTGGGGCCATCCCCAGTGGTGCTCAAGGCTTACTTTTGACTCTGTGGTCAGGGACCACCAGTTTGTTGGGGGCCATATATGGGTGCCAAGGATCAAACCGGGCTCAGCTACATTCAAGGCAAGTGCCTTATGCACTCTGCTATCTCTCTGGCCTCTTAGGAGATAAATAAACTCAGGGTAGGAGTGGGGTGGGTTGATGCTGACAGATGCCTGACCTGGGGGTCGGTCCTGGAGTTCTCTTGTTCCACCAGCCAAATCTTCAAACCCATATCTGGCTGGGTGTACACTCAGTTCCCAGAAAAGGGGAGAGAGAATGGTTAGGGCCAGCAAAGACCATAAACGTTGCCTGAAATCAATTGATGCGAATAAAGGTTTGGCTGTGGTTAGAGCACATATTTGGAGTGATATGCATGCTTGGTTTTCAGATGGCAATATTGTGCTTGATATTTTAGATAAGAACATCAGGAACTTTGGAGAGGCTGCCTGGCCACTCAAATGGAACCTCACAGGGTGACAGCAGGTTCAAGGGCCTCAAAGAAATGTTCTTTACTATCTCTGCCCTTCTCTCACCAACTCAGCAAGACCCTGTGCATCACACACACCCAGTGAAGACTGGTGGGTGAGCCAGTGCATTCACAGCGAGGGAAAACAGCCCCGCCCAGCTGGTAATCAAGCCCTGAGACAACAGATGTTTCCTCACTGCTGCATGAGAGCAGACAAGCCAAATGTCAATAGTCTGGGGGAGGGGTAGGGGGTGACCCTGGGTGTTGGTGAGAGGGAATGTGGGGCCAGCCGGTGGGGGGGTCTAGATGTTCCTGACAGAGACTTGTTTTTTCAAAGAAAATATTTCCCTGCATTTTATTTTATTAAAGCACTAAGAATTTGGAGTTATTCATGGTTGGGTTTTTGATACGTGATGTTCCATCATTAATGCCACCACCAGTGTCAGCTTCTCTCTACCAAGGTTCCCAGGTTCCTCTCCTACCTACCCACCCCAGCTCCAGACTATCATCTTAGCAGATGTTTCTTAAGTTTGCCTCTTAAAATTTGGGTCTCATGATTTCAGTGCTGCTGACTCTGTGGTTTGGGTATTTATCTCTATCATTCCTGAACACCATCTATGTACCTGGGTCTCCTTGGCACCTATCCCATTGCATCCCATCTGTCTCTAACCCTAACCCTTACCCTTTCCTTTTCTTTCTATTTGTTTCCTTCTCCTTCCTATATTCTGGCGCCAAGAGTGATTTAGGCATTTCCCCCTTAAACCATTGCATTTCCTTATCCAGTTTCTCTAATACCACATATAAGCAATATCATCCTGTGTTTGTTCTTCTTTGGCTTATTTTAATATGATATATTGTCCATCATCTACAAACTGTTCACTCGACTCATCCTGAATGGGATTGGCAGAACATTAGATGAAGGACAACCGTGGGGAGCAAGCCGTCTTCCGAAAGGATTCAGCACAATCGACCATATCCACACGGTAACCAAGCTCACTGAAATGTGTAGGGAGTTCAGGATGCCACTCTGTCTCATGTTCATTGATTTAAAGAAAGCCTGTGATTCTGTGGAGACTGAAGCAGTCATCGAAGCCCTAGCCAACAGGGCGTTCAAACTCAATACATAAAGATCCTTCGTGAGCTGTATTATGGTTTCACCACCAGGATCTCACCATTCTACAAGGAAGTGATCATTGATGTCAAAAGAGGGGTTCCGCAGGGTGATACCATTTCACCAAAACTCTTTAGCACCACCTTCGAGAACATCATGCGACAATTAGAATGGGAAGGAATGGGAGTGAAGATAGGTGGTAGGCAACTACACCACCTCTGCTTCGCTGATGACATCGTTCTAATAACACCAAACATTAGCCAAGCAGCACAAATGCTGGCTGACTTCGACCGAGAATGTGGAAAGATAGGTCTACAGCTGAATCTCAATAAAAATATGTTCATGAAAAATGAACTAGTTCCAGAGGCCCCATTTACTCTTGATGGAACAAACATCTCTGAATGCAGCAGCTATGTGTACCTAGGTCAAGAAGTCAACATGATGAATGACCTAAAACCTGAGCTGCGCAGGAGGGAAAGAGTGGCATGGACTGTCTTCAAAAGCACCGAAGAAATAGTTAAAAAAAACAAAGAACCTCCGGCTCCGGGCACATCTCTTCAACCCCACCATTCTCCCTGTATTAACATACACCTCAGAGACCTGGGCCCTACAAAAGCAGGATGAGAATGCTATTCGGGTCTCCCAAAAGAGGAATTGAAAGAGCCATGCTTGGAATATCACGGCTCACTCAAGTGAGAGAAGGAATCGGAGTTCCAACCTCCATCACTGTTCCAGAGTCAGGGATGCTGTCTCATTTGCCAAGGCATCGAAAATCAGATGGGCTGGACATGTAATGCGATTTGGAGATGACTGCTGGACTAGAGTCGTTACTGACTGGATCCCACGGGATGTCAAAAGGTCATGTGGCCGCCCATCTACAAGATGGTCGGACTTCCTTGTCAAGACCCTGAACAAACGATTCGAGGCTCTTAGCATTCCTGAAGCAAGCAGATGCCATTGGACTACACTGGCACGTGATAGGGTCAAAGGGAAATATTACTGGTGCCCGCTAGAGCAAATCGATGAATAATGGGATGTCAAGTGATCAAGTGATGATATATTCCAGTTCCATTCATGTTGCAGCAAATTGCATGGTTTCATAATTCCTTACAGCTGCTTAGTAGTCTATTGTGTAAATATATCACTTCTTCATGATACACTGATCTGTTGTTGGGTGTCTAGGTTGATTCCAAATCTTATCTATGATAATGAGTGATGCTATAAATAATGGTGTGCATATTTCCTATTGAATGAATGTTTTTCAGTTCTGGCAGTAGATATTCAAAAATGGAATTACTGGGTCATATGGTAGCTCAATAAATGCTTTATTTGGAGGTGTTTAAAAGAGTTTGCCTCCTGCTCGGCAAGCCTGGCAAGCTTCTCGTGTTGTATTTGATATGTCAAATTCCAGTAACAATTATATTAGGTTATTATTAGGTCATTCCCATGACCTAATATAATGGTTTGAGGCTCTTTATGTTCCTGCAGCAAGTCGATGCCCCTGGCTCTACTTGCATGAGACAGGACATATGGAGATATTACTGGTGCCCGCTCTAGCAAACAGATGATCAACGGGAAGATCGTGATCGTGATGGTAGCTCAACTTTGAGTTTACTGAGAACCTTCCACACTGTTTTTCATAGGGTTGAACCAGTTGTCTGATAGAGACTTTTTGTATTCCTTTCTCTTTTCATCTTGGTGTGAATTCCTGTCTGTAAGACTGTATCCCTTCCCTAGCCCAGGGAATCCTCAGGGAGTGTGTTGAAGAGAGGCACTTTTTTTTAGATGGGGCTGGACCCACTCAATGGTGCTCAGGGTTTATTCCTGACCCTGTGCTCTAGGATTACTCTTGCTCTGTGCTCAGTGCTTACCCCTGGCTCTGTTCTCAGATATTTGTGCTCAGTGATACTTAGATCTTTTGGTATGTGTATAATTGAACCTAGTTTAGCTGCCGGCAGGGCAAGCACTGAGCAGGCATTCTTAATATAGCCTAGAACATTCCCAAGTCCATTATATCCAGATACTTTTGCCTTTTGAAACTCAAAAAACTAGGCAGCTATAACCTCTATCTTCTCTTCCTTCTGCACTCACACCTCTTACATAATGGCATTATGAAAGGGTAAATGGTAGAAGGGAAGATTGGGGAAGGAGCTAGCCATCAAGATTTGAAAACCTGTATCTATTGCTATTATACTATCTTAGCTTGAACATCTGTAGAAAACACCATAAACTTGGTATTCTGAATAATAAAAACTTATTTCTCATAATTCTCAAGGGCCAACGGATTTGGCTCCTCGTGAGAACTGATTCCTGGTTTGTAGACAGCTTCAGTTCCTTAATGAAACTCCTAGTTCTTATAACCAATTACTTCTCCAAGTCCCCATGTCCATGTACCAAATACCAGATGGGAAATAGAGCTTCAGCATCTGAGTTTGAGGACGTAAACATTTGGTCCAAAGCAAGTACACAGGTTTTCAGTCTGAGAACTTTGGAGTATGCCTGGAGCGGGGCAAGCAACCTCCTCCCAGGATGGACAGCCACACTCAGATCCCACAGTCACCATTATGTAAACACATTGGCTCAGTTTCACAGATCCTAGAACTGTGGAGCTTGAGACTGTGACATCTTCAAATTCTACAATACTGACATCTCCGTTGGAGCACAGCAAATCAGATGGGAAAGTAACATAGAAGCTAAGCTTAATAAACAAAAGCAATAATAGAAGGCTCAATCAAAAACAAACAGCTTAGTAAACCCTCAGACAAGGACTTAAATACCCCATGGTGAATTTTTACAATTTTTTTACAGTAGTATTTTTGTTACTTCATTAGCCATTTAGTAGTAATAAACAATATAAAATAAATTATTTTGTGCCTGCTACAGGAGCAGACTTGGAGGGTGGTTGGGAAAATGGACACATGGTGGAGGGATGGTTACTCTGGTCATGGGATTGGTGCTGGAACATTGAAAGCCCGTAATAGCTGTATTATGAACAACTTTGTAAACCACAGTGTTTAAATAAAGTAAAAAGAAATAAGAAAAACTATTCATAATCAGATATATCTCAATTTCATATGTATTTAAGCCTCTTGACCATGCATTCTCAAGATGAGGAAATGGGTTTGAGGGATCTTCAGAAATTTTCTCATTTCTCACAAGGCAGGATTTTCTACCTGTTTTAACACAAAATCAATGTCCTTTCTGGGTGATGGGCAGCCTCTTGTGAGTTTGTAGTAAATGCTAGAAAAATGACAACTAGAATCTAAGATCTCTGCTTCCAACTTAACTAGACAGCAAGAGAAATTCTGACTTTTGGATTTATTAAAATACTTCACATTTCTCCATTGCTTTTGACTCATAACACAGATCATCTTATTCTCTAGAATCTTTATAGCCCAACAAATCAAACAAATTTCGAGAGTCAAGCAATTGTGTTGTTAAGCACTATCTATATTTACAATCCAAGCAGCTGGCTATTAATTTTCAAGGCTGGCACAATTTCCAACAAATTCCAATAAATTATAGAAGCATTTAAAGAGGTCTATAAACTGCTCAGATTTTCAGGTTCTAGTGAATCTCATGCTCTCTGAAAGCAAAACCACTCGGCAGTCACAGCTGGGAGATGGATTCTGTTTCCTTAGAGAGAAACAGAATTCTCTTTCCTTAGAAGAGACCTTAGAGATTTCAGGACTTTACACATTGTCAGTCGCTTCCCCAGCCACAGTTATTTCTTCACCGATGCTCAGAAGCAAAAGACACTGTTCCTGAAAATACACTAGGAGTAGAGAAGAGAGGCAGGCAGAGAGGAGGCAGTGAGAAGGGGGGAGAGAGCACAGGACTAAAGCCATCAATTCTGTTGGTGAGCGAGCCACAGAAATGAACACGGATAATATGAACGCTGCTTCCTGTGGCATCCTCACGGGCGTCACAATTTACACTATTTTTAGCTCTGATATAAAAGTGCTATCCCTTGCCCACTCTTGCCATACCTCTTTTTTTATTTTTTTTTTAACTTTTTTGGGGTCATACCCTGCGATGCTCAGGGTTACTCCTGACTCTTCATTCAGGAATTACTCCTGGCCATCCTCTGGGGACCCCATGCTGGGGATTGAACCCAGGTCAGCTGTGTGCAAGGCAAATGCCCTGCCCACTGAACTATCGCTTCAACCCCACTTTCTTCTCTGAATATGTACCAAGAAACTTCTCTGGTTTACTAAGAACTCTGGGCTAGGTACAAGGCAGGGATGAATAAATTAGTTAAAAGGAGTATTATTTA
The DNA here is from genome assembly GCA_021461705.1 of Cryptotis parvus. Classification (NCBI taxonomy): domain Eukaryota; kingdom Metazoa; phylum Chordata; class Mammalia; order Eulipotyphla; family Soricidae; genus Cryptotis; species Cryptotis parvus. The sequence continues at coordinate 20,262 of JAJIBD010005447.1, forward strand.
TTTATATTTATTCTTTGAGGAAGTTTTTGTTCATTTCTTCTCCTTTTTATGATGGGGTTTAGATTTTTTGGTAAAGATCTATTAGTGCCTTATACATCTTGGATGTTAATCCCTTATTTGATGGATATTGAGTAAATAATTTTTCCCATTCCATGTACTGTCTCTATATCATGATCACCCTTTCTTTTGAGGTGAGAAGCTTACCGAGGGACCGAAAAACACATAGCAGAAACATTATCTGTATCTGTACCTCTTTATTCATCTCTGCGCTATTCTCTATAGCTAGAATCTGGAACAACCTAAATGTCCGAGAACAGAGGGACTGGCTAAATAAACTGTGGTTCATCTACACTATGGAATACTATGCAGCTGTCAGAAAAGACCGAAATTATGAAATTTACCTGCAAATGGATGGACATGGAGACTATCATGCTGAGTGAAATTAGTCAGAAAGAAAAGGACAGATATAGAATGACTGCATTCATTAATAGGATATAAATAGATATCAGTGTTTTACCAAATGTGGGAAATGGTAATGGCAGATTAAAATTCACCATTGAATATACAGAAAGAGACTTAAGTGATAAACTCTAAATATCTGCAGGGCTAGCCACAATGTGTAAAACAAGAGGGAGAGAGATGCAGAGACAGAGAGAGAGAGAGACAGAGAGAGAAAGAGAGGAAACGGGGTACCTGTATTGATGTAGCCTGGGGGATGGGCGGGAGGGTGGGGTACATTGGTGGTGGGAATGGGGCACTGGTGGAGGGATGGGTGCTGGAATACTGTATTACCAAGAACCAATTATGAACACCTTTGTAATTGTATGTCTCACGGTGGTATAATAAAAAATTAAAATAAATAAATAAAAAAATAAAGTAGAGGCTAGCGTGGGTGGGGATGGTGGGAAGAAAACTGGGCACAGTGGTGGTGGGAAATGCGCACTGGTGGATGGATGGATTGGAGGATACATGGCCCAGCAATCTCACTCCTTCAACATCCTTAGATATATAAAAGCACCATTTTAAAATGACGTAGTACTCTGTTGCATAGCACCTACTTACAGTCATCAAGGTATGAAAATACACAGTTGTCCAGTGCCAAGGCGGTAGAGGTGTGGCATACCTGTTCTATGCAGACACTTAGCCCCTGGGGAAGAGGAAAGCTTGCCTGGTGAGAACAGGGTGCGGTGAAGGAGGCTATGTTAAGAGAAATAAAGAGAAACAAATAATGGATGAGCTCACACATATGAGGGAGAAAGAAACAGAGCAAGGAAACACATAAAATAAAACCAAAATTAATCTTGGACTTAACTGGAGAAGTTAAGAAGTATAGAAGATGCCAAAAGGGAGGGTATAGGGGCCACAGAGGGTGGAGGGGTTCAGAAAATGGAGTGACTTGCAGGAGGGTGCAATGGGAGAACTTATCGAAGAGGTGAGGAGAAAGACACTCAAAATAAAATAATGAAAATCAATGCTTCCTCAACTCAGTTAATATTAAGAAAGAGGTTTTGCGTGAGGGAGGCCTGGATAAATCCTTAACACTGTGTGGTCTTGTAAGCACCATCTGAGAATCCCTATGTACAGAGTGAGAAGTCCCTTAGCACTGACTACTGGGCTTAGTAAAGACATAAAGACATGAAGGGTAGAGCTCTTTATGTCATGATATAGAGACAGCACATGGAATGGGAATACTGTACCCTCACCCAAAAAGAGAGATTGAGAAAAGCTAAATTACATGTGACTAAGGTGTAATATTCCCATACACGGCAGAAGGTACAGGACAAATAACATGGCATTATTTCAGGAACCATGACAGGCTAGGATTCCTCAGTCATACTTGGCTTGGCCTCAATTGACAAAAAATAACTTTAAAATAATAAACAAAGGTTAGATTCATTCCTTGTTGTCCAATGACTGACCTCCTAAACCTCCTAGGGGTTCTTTCACAGTTGTGAATTCGAGAGAAAAATCTCCCTAAATTTAGAAGTACAGCTATCAGCTCATTAAAAACCTGCCCATACTATGTGCAAAGTATAGTACCCAAGGACAGAAGAAACAAGGGTCAGGAGGATTGGGTCTATAGGTGGAAACTTGCCACACGTGGGGTGGGAGGTGGGAAGGACAGTTAGGACCGAGAAGGGGCCTCTATGACAATGACAATTGGAGATGACCACTCTGGACAAGAACTGAGTTCTGAAAGGAGGCAAAGAAATACACATAATAGCCTTTCTTTAATAGTATTGTAAACCACAGTGCTTAAAAGGAGAGAGACAGAGAGAGAGACAGAGAGAGACAGAGAGACAGAGAGAGACAGAGAGAGAGAAAGAGAGAGAGAAGAAAAGAGAAGAAAAGTGCCATGTGAGATAGGCTGGGCGGGAACAGGAGGGAAACTGGAGACATTGTTGGTGATGTACCCAGCTGAAGGTATGGGTGTCAAACATTTGAAACCCAATAATGAAAATTTCTGTTTAAATGTATCTTTCCTGGTGATTGAATAAAACAGAAAAGGAAAACAAAAAGAACAAAAACAAACCCTCTGCCTGGCTTCTGGCTTGTTTCATGGAGATTGTGAGTCGGGGAAATGAGCCAACTGCCAGCTCACAGGCTTCCCTGAAGAGCCGGGGGTCACCAGTCTACCACCTGGTTGGACCGGAGCTTCACCATTTGGGGCTTGTATGTTTAAGGCTCCCGGACTGTTGTGAAAATCATCATCAACAAATGCATGTAATTCTGAAAATAAACAGTTTGGGGCTTGAATAGGGTTGTTGTTCAGCAGGACTGTGTTTTGCCTTGGAGAAGCTGATGTAAGGAATACTGCTGCCAGGACTGTCTCTGCCTTGTGTTTTCTTTCACAGCCGTGTAATAAAAGTCCACAGCTGAGCCGCGAGTCTGTGCAGTGAGCATGAATGTGTGGAAGGTCTTTTGCCTGCTGATCCAGTTGGGGTTCTGTTGTATGTGCTGTTCTGTTGTGTGTGTGTGCTCTGTTGTTTGTGCTGCTGGAGTGATTTTATTTGCTTTGGGTTTGGTTGGAGGCAGGTGTCTGGGGGTCTGGAGTATGGGGTCAGTGGGTGACTGTGTTACACACACACACACACACACACACACACCCCCTTGGTGTTGGTTTCCCTTTTCATTTTTTATATTTGTCTTTTTTAATGTAAAATCCTGGCTATTTTTAGGATATAATTTAATAGCATTGAAGCAGAGCTCCAGAGCTTTTACATCTTGCAGAACCAATTTTTTTAAAAATGATTTATTTTAAACATTGTGATTTACAGAGTACAAACTTTCACAATACAGTTGCTGGAAAGATTCATCGTTCAGCACCAATCCCACCACCAGTGTGTTCCCACCACCTCCAGAGACCCGCATTTCTCTCCCACCCTCCATCCCCCTCCTGATGCCTGCTCACTTAGCCAGCATCAATTATGTGGATCCTTACAGCTCATATAAGGGGAACAGTAGTGATAAGGTCATGCTTTTTTTTTCCTAGGCAGATGTGTGAGAGTCTGGTCAGTTTCTGTTCTTGGATTCACTTTCTGGGTTTCCAGAACACAGTGATTTCGTACTGACAATCCCAGACACACCAACACTACAGCTACTGACAACACGTATTTCACATTTATCTCAATGTCTATTTGAGCTTTTCCTATTCATACACTGATCGATCCATTGTATATTGGTTGTTAGAGCTAATTCTCTAAATATGGTCGATGAACCTGGAGTTAAAAAAAGTCAGTGGAGATCCTAAAATCTCCATTGTACCATTTGAGTCCACTGTATAGGAAACTACCGAGGTGGTCCCCCAGCCCACACCTCGTGCCCACACACTTCGTTTCTAGAAAATGTGATGGGATACCAGTTAGATGAATTTGAGATAATGCATTTGAGATAATGCACTGGCACTCTGTGTCCACGCACGATGGAAAATACATAAGACCCCTATGTACAACCCCAGCCAGCCTCAGTTCTGGGTGGGCCCACGCACCTTGCCTGAGGGCATTGAGTTGGGGGAGAGTGCCCCAGCTTCAGCTCCCCAGGTAACCTGGTGGATTCCATCACCCAGACATGCATACCTGGGCTTGGAGACTATTCTGCCGGGTGTGGCTCTGCCGAGCTGTGGAGTCTGGACCTTGATAGTGGTTGCAGTCGTGATGCATGAGGTTTTCAGGCCTCTGGGGGTCTGACTGTGGGGCCCAGCCCTGCCCCCCTTTCAGGACCCCTCATCAGCCCAGCACAGGCCAAGCGGGCAGCAGCTCCGGTGTTGGTTTCCTTTATCCCCTTCATTTCTTCAGCGTTTCCTGCCATTTTCTTTTCCATTTAGTGACTTGGTTTGAGCTCCATCCAGATGGCTGGGATAGGGGTCAGATGATTCTTGGAAGGGTGAGGGAAGAAAATATTATTAATGTCCCTATTTGGGGCGGGAGCGATAGCCCAGCGGGTAGGGCGTTTGCCTTGCACGTGGCAGGCCCATGCCAGCCCGGGTTCGATCCCGGCATCCCATATGGTCCCCCGAGCACCGCCAGGAGTGATTCCTAAGTGCAGAGCCAGGAGAAACCTCTGAGCATTGCCGGGTGTGACACCCCCAAAAAAAAAGCAAAAACCCCCCCAAAACATTAATGTCCCTACTGCTCTTATTCATTAAACAGAGACAGGAGTGAAACTTGCTGATATTCCTTATGGAGTGACTATTGACACTCTCACAGGTGGGAGGTGGAGCAATGTGGGTCTGTCAGGATGGGTTTTCAGGAAGGTGTGGGTGCGAGAGATCCCACCCCCACACCCTGGGGACATGTACACTGATGGCTGTTTTCACAGACAGTGTTGTGGATTTCTGATGAATGCTTCCTGACATTACTAAAATGACCCCTTGCTCTGTGTGTCAGTGGTTAAAGACGATTCCAGTCAAGAAGCAGTAGCTGGCTATCGTGAACAGAGCTGCAATAAATATAAAAGTGCTGAGAGTGTTTCTGCTGTGTGTTTTTTGAGTCTCCACGGTATATTCCCAGGAGTGGTATTGCTGCATCAAATGGGAGCTCAATATTTAGATTTTGGAGGAATTTCCATATTTTCCAAAAAGGACTGGACCAGTCGATATTCCCACCAACAGTGGATGAGAGTCCCTTTCTCAGAGCAGCCACGCCAGCACTGGTTGTTCTTGCTCTTTTTTTTTTTTTGCTTTTTGGGTCACATTCAGAAATGCTCAGGGGTTACTCCTTGCTCTGCACTCAGGAATTACTCCTGGTGGTGCTTGGGGGGACCACATGGGATGCTGGGAATCGAACCCAGGTCAGCTGCCTGCAAGGCAAACGTCCTACCCTCTGTGCTATCGCTCCGTCCCCCAATGTTCTTGCTGTTTTGGCTGTTCACCAGTCTCTTTGGTGTGAGAGGATGCCTCATTGTTTTGATTTGCATCTCCCTGGTGATTAATGATGAAGACCACTTTTTCATATGCCTTTTGGCCATTCAAATTTCATTTTTTAAAAAATTTTCTCGCCATTTTTCTCTCCATTTTTTTGACTGGATTGACTGTTTTCTTGAAAAGTTCTACCAGTGCCTGATATATAATGGATATCAACCCCTTATCAGATGGGCATTGGGTGAATATTTTTTCCTAGTCTGTGGGCTGTCTCTGTATCTTGGTCACCATTTCTTTTGAGGTGCAGAAGATTTTCAGTTTTATATAATTCTATTTATTTACCTTTGCTTCCATTTGCTTTGTCAGTGGTATTTTGACTTTGAAAATGCCTTTAGCTTTGATGTGGTAGAGCATTTTTCTTATGTTTTCTTCCATGTACCTTATAGATTCATGCTGATGTTCAGATTGCTAATCAATTTTGATCTGACTTTTGTGCATGGTGTTAGAAGGAGGTCACTTTTTAACACTTAGTTGCCCAGTTTTCCTAGCGCCATTAAATTTTTCTTTTTGCTTTTTTTGGGTCACACCTGGCAAATGCTCAGGGTTTCTTCTGGCTCTGCACTTAGGAATTACCCCCCTGGCGGTGCTGGGGATCGAACCCAGGCGAGAGCACAGGCTGGCTGCGTGCAAGGCAAATGCCCTACCTGCTGGGCTATCGCCTCCGCCCCAAAATATTTATTTTATTATTATTTTTTATATTTTATTATACCACCTTGAGATATACAATTATAAAGATGTTCATGTTTGGGTTTCAGTCTTACAGTCTCCCAGCACCCATCCCTCTATCAGTGCCCATTTCCCATTGCCAATGTCCCCCACCATTTGTTGAAGAGGCTTTCTTTGCTCCACTTAATAGCTTTTGCTCCTTTATCGAAGATTAAGTTATTGTATATTTGAGAGTGCTTGTCTGGATATTCAGTTCAATTCCATATGTCTATAGGTCTGTCTCTATACCAATATCATGAAGTTTTTTTTATTTTTTTATTTTTTTGCTTTTTGGGTCACACCCGGCAATGCTCAGGGGCTACTCCTGGCTCTGCACTCAGGAATTACTCCCGGCGGTGCTCGGGGGACCATATGGGATGCGGGGATCGAACCCAGGCCGGCCCAGGCCGGCCGCGCGTGCAAGGCAAACGCCCTACCCGCTGGGCTATCGCTCCGGCCCCTATCATGAAGTTTTAATTACTACTTCTTTGTAGTAGAGTTTGAAGTTGGGGAAAGTGATACCTCCCATCTCCTTTTTCCCAAGGATTGCTTTAGCTATTCGTGGGGGTTTATTATTCTGTACAAATTTCTCCTTCCCAAGATCTTCCACATTTATACATTGTATACAGTTCTAGACAGGTTCTAACTGATACCAGCAAGCCTAGCAAGAAGCCAGAGCAACCCACACATCAAGAGTTCAGTCATTCTCAGCATCCAGACTCCATAGTTTCTCAAAGCTCCATCAAGAGAAAACCTGATATCCCCCTTTAAGTTTCATCAGTAAATGCTCAAGATGAGAGCCTTCTACTGAGACTATACCACCTACACAGCAAAGCCTGGCAAGCTACCTGTGTTTTATTTACTTGTTATGCCAAAAACTAGTAAAAATTATGGACCTCAGTTCCATGACCTGAAGAATGGTTTGGGGCTCCTCCTGTCCCTGGAGCAAGCAGATGCCCTTGGGTTACACTTGCTGGTGACAGGACTAATGGAGATGTTACTAGTGCCCACTCGAACAAATCGATGAACAATGGGAAGCAGTCGAGCATTTAAGTTACAGTGATACAGTGAACTTAAATGCTCTGAGGAACGTGTGAGTCTGGATGTTGATAATGACGGACCTCATGATGTGTGGGATGCTCTGGCTCTTGCTAGGCTTACTGGGATGAAGGTATTAACTAGAACCTGCCTAGAACTGTATACAGTGTATAAATGTGAAAGATCCTGGGAAGGAACTGCTCCTAAAAATCTAGTACTATATAAGATAACTGGAGCTCCACCCAAGAGAAAACCTGATCTTTCCCTTTAAGTTTCATCAGTAAATGCTCGAGGTGAGAGCCTTCTACTGAGATTATACTACCTACACAGCAGATCCTGGCAAGCTACCTGTTTTTATTTGATATGCCAAAATCCAGTAACAATTATGGACCGTTTTCTCATGACCTGAAGGAATGGTTTGAGGATCTTCCTGTCCCTGGAGCAAGCAGATGCTCTTGGGCGACACTTGCTTGCCACCCTAGGGCATATGGAGATGTTACTTGTTCCCACTCGAGCAAATTGATGAACAACAGGAAGACAAGTGATACAAGTGAACTTAAATGCCCAAGAACAGAAGACTGGATAAAGAAACAATGGTACATCTATACAATGGAATACTATGCAGCTGTCAGAAAAGAGAAGTCATGAAATTTCCCTGCAAATAGATGAACATTGAGATTATCATGCTGAGTGAAATTAGTCAGAAGAGAAAAGGGCAGAGAGAGAATGACTGCATTCATTAATGGAATATAAACATATACCAGTGTTCTACTAATTGTGGGAAATGGTAATGCTAGACTAGAACTCAGCATTGAATATACACAAAGAGATTTACATGATAAACCCTAAATGTCTGTAGGGTAAGCAACAATGTGTAAAAAGAAGACAGGGAGAGAGGACAGAGAGAGAGAGAGAGAGAGAGAGAGAGAGGAGAGAGAGAGAGAAGGAAAGGAAAAGTGCCTGCTATAGGAGGCAGGCTGGGGAGGTGGGGAGAGAATTTGGGAACACTGGTGGTGGGAATAGGGCACTGGTGAAGGGATGGGTGCTAGAACACTGTATGACTGAAACCCAATTATGAACAGCTTTGTAATTGTATATCTCACAGTGGTATAATAAAATAAAAAAAAAGAAGCAGCTGTTGATCTAGATGCAGGGCAGCAGTTGGGAGCTGGCATCTCCTCCTCAAATCCATGTTGGAATGTGGATTTGAGGAAGAGACACCCCTCTGGTCTACGTCTTCCAAAGAGGAACTCCCTATAATTCAAGAACCAACTTGGGGAGTCCAGTCTCATTTGCCAATATGCTGACCCATAATCCCCTTTTGTACATGACATTTTCATAGAATGCTGCTGTTTTCCATGTCAGATTCACATTATCAAGTCCCTCCACCCCCTACCACCAGTTTTTCTGTTTCTCTCTTGCCCATTCCACAGAGGCCGTATGTTATCTGGCTGAAGGAGCTGGGCTCTGCCAGTGGTGTGGTGATGATGGTAACACCTGTGTGAACTAGGTAAGCCATTACAGTGTCATAATAATGGCTAAAGTAATTTATAGTAGGGAATCCTTTCACTTAATCAGAAGAAAATGAAAATGAACCCCGAGATCATAGTATCTGGGGATAATAACAGTTAATATTTTAATACTGATTTGTATTCAAAATATGCCTTTATTCATTTTCTACAAAAAGCAGCTTTTGTAAGGGATGGAGAGAATTCTAGGGGCTGCTGAACACATTATGAGTTTTGCATTCAGGAAGTTTAAATTTTAATCCCATCACCCCATGGTCCCCAAGGCACCACCAGGAGCAACCCCTAAACATGGAGCTGGAAGTAGACTCTGAAACCACCACATGTGGTCCTCAAATAAAGCAAAAAAAATAAAACAATGATAGATAAAACAATTGTTATAAAACCTCCACATTTGGGCGTGGGATGTGAGTTAGTGCTGGGACATGCTTTGCTTGCAGGAGACCTGAGTTCAATACCAGACACTGCTCCCTTTCCACCCCATTTGTAATGAATTTATTTTATGCATACAAGAAAGGAGCTGTGGTTAGATACATAAGTCCTGGAGTTAGATTCTCTTCTTTAATCTTTTAAAAATGGTATTTATTTATTTTTCTTTATTATTTTTATTGAGGTACCATGATTTAAAATTCTCTCATGATTTAGTAAGAGTGAGGGTAGAATTAAAAACTTTAAAGAAAATGTTAATAGGCATATGAAAGTATAAAACCTTATTTTATTCTAAAACGGTACTATTGGTTTTATGTTTGAAAATATTTTATTATAGTTAATGCTTAAGTATCTAAATTAATAAATCAAATATTTCTATAGATGTAAAAAATCACCTGAATAAACATAGAAAAGAACATTAAAAATAAATGAAATGGTAATTCATTATTTAAAAGGCATAAAATCCTTAGCTCACTCTGAATAAACAGACCTTCCTTAATCTAGTGGAGGGGAACTCTAAGCTCCATGGGCTAATGCCATCTCAATGATGGAGTGTTGGAAAGTTTGTCTTCTCTTTTTAAAGAAGTTCCTTTCATTCTTCTTTGAAAACTGGTTGCACGACTATGTGTTGTCTAAAGTAGTTGCTTATCTCTGAAGCTTTCCCCTTTAAATATGCATGATAGTCTAGCTGGATAGAGATTTTTGGTGAGGTGCTAATTTCACTGAGTTTTTAAAAAGTTTTTGGGGTGGGGGGGAAGTTTGTTTATTATATCTTTCCATTCTCTTCTGGCTACTTGAGTCTCATTTGATATATCAGCCAATGGGATTTCCTTTGTATGTGAGTTTCTTCTTTGATCTTGCTATTTTGGTTAGTCTATCTGGGCTTTGGCTTTTGTCATTCTGATTACAATGTGTCTTGAAGTTTTTCTGAGTTTATTTTCACTGGGATCCTTTTGGGCCTCTTGAATCGTGGTGTCTATCTTCATTAGCTCTGGGAACTACTTATCTGTGGTTTCTTTAGTCAGTGGTTCCTCATTGAGTTTGCCTTCCTGTTCCTCAGGGAAACTTTTATCCATGTACTGTTCCTCTTGATCTCATCCCATAATTTTCTGTTGTGCTCTTCATTTCTTTTCAGACTTCCCCCTCATTGTTCCAACAATGGCCCAACAATATAAAGATAATTAATTAGGGGCTGGAGCGATAGCCCAGCATGTAGGGCGTTTGCCTTGCCGCGGCTGGCCTGCGCTGGCCCGGGTTCGATCCCCGGCATCCCATATGGTCCCCCGAGCACCGCCAGGAGTAATTTCTGAGTGCAGAGCCAGGAGAAACCCCTGAGCATTGTCGGGTGTGACTCAAAAAGCAAAAAAAAAAAGATAATTAATTAAAGTAGGTCTTTTCAATTTTAATTTTGGCGATCACACCCATGTGGTGTTAGGGGTTGAAACCAGGGTTTACACATGCTGTGCATGTGCTTCAGCCCATGAGTCACCATATTGACCCCTAAAAAGTTTGATCTTTGTATCACTTGTACCACTTGTCTTCCTGTTGTTCACTGATTTGCTTGAGCTGGTACCAGTAACACTGCTGCTTGATCTTTGTATAACTAACATATGATCAAACAATTGCACTTACAGATATCTACACAAAGAAAACAAAAACATTAACACAAAATGTTATATCCACTGAAATGTTTATTGCAGCATTGTTTGCAATAGTTATAATATGGAAGCAATCAAGGTACCTATTGATAAATGGTTGGTTAAAAATAATTAGTAAAACACACACTGCTATAAAAGGAAAATATTATAATTTGCAGAAAAATCAAAGAAACTGAGGGAATTATGTGAAACAAAATTAGTGATAAAGTATTGTACAATATTGGAATATAAAATTGATGGACATACAAAAAATTTTTAAAAAGTAAGTGCAAACTGATAACAGAACTAAGTATTACCCGAAGTGAGGAGGGGTAAGGGGAAAGAGATGAAGTAGGGAAGGTGAAGAAAAAAAACAATAGTATAGTTACAGGAGGAGGAAGTAGACAAATTGGGTCAAAGAGTCAAATGAATGATAAAGGAGAGGAGTGGACTTTTGGCTCTATAGAACATATGTAGATAATGGCGTATATTGATTTGTAACTGCAACATCACTGTCACTGTCTTCCCATTCATCGTCGATTTGCTTCGAGCGGGCACCAGTAACATCTCCATATGACCTGTCTCATGCAAGTAGAGCCCAAGGGAACCTGCTTGCTCCAGGAACATAAAGAGCCTCAAACCATTCCATCAGGTCATGGGAATGAGGTTTATAATTGTTACTGGTATCTGGCATATCAAATATGACACGGGAAGCTTGCCAGGGCTCTGCCATGCGGTTAGCATACTCTTGTAGTCATCTCAAAATCCAGCATTTATTGATGAACCGTGGGGCAGCTTGTGGCCGCGAGCTGGGCTGTCTGGGTGGAGTTCTGAGGAGGGGGAAGTCCGGATGTGGAAAATGGATGTCCTCATGGAGTGAGGGGGTCGTCTGGCATTGTTGTGAGGCTCTGCTGGGATGGCGGGCCAGGACTAGAACCTGCCATCCCTCCCAGGCACCTCATGAGCAGCTGGGCACAGTGAGAGCCAGTAGCAGCTCTGCCCCATGTCTGTCTCTGGATCAGCATACGGGGCCGGATTAAGAAAGACTGCAGCAGGGTGGATCTCGATGAGCCGGGCTGTGATAGGCTGGTCTGCTGGGTGGAGTTCTGATGAGGAGAAGTCGGATATGGAAAATGGATCTCCTCATGGAGTGAGGGGTTGTCTGGCTTGTTGTGAGGCTCTACTGGGATGGCGGGCCAGGACTAGAACCTGCCATCCCTTCCAGGCACCTCATGAGCGGCTGGGCACAGTGAGAGCCAGTTGCAGCTCTGCCCCATGTCTGTTTCTGGGTCAGCATACCTGGGCGGATTAAAAAGACTGCAGCAGGGGTGGATCTCGATGAGCCGGGCTGTGATAGGCTGGTCTGCTGGGTGGGGTTCTGACGAGGGAGGAAGTACGGATGTGGAAAATGGGGTGTCCTCATGGTGGGGGGGTCGTCTGGCTTGTTGTGAGGCTCTGCTGGGATGGCCAGGGCCAGGACTAGAACCTGCCATCCCTCCCAGGCACCTGATGAGCAGCTGGGCACAGTGAGGCCAGTAGCAGCTCTGCCCCATGTCTCGTAACTGCAACATATGATGTTTAAAAATATGACTCATAAACTCAATGCCATTTTTATCAAAATCCCATTAGGTTTTGTTAAAAAAGAAACTTGGCAAATGATTCCAAAATTGAATATGGGGAAGCAGATATCCAGGATATAGCCATGACACACTTGAGAAAGAATCAAAGGTATGTTTTATCCATACACTGGATTATTGCAAAGTAGGAGCAAACACAGGGACCACAGTTGCACATCACTGTATCATGGACCTGAACAGCAGCCCAGAATAGAAAAAAAATTGAAATTTGATGTAGAATTTAGAGACAGTCTTTAATTTTGGAATATAAAAATGATCAGGAGTGTCAATATGTGCTGAGACAGAATCAGATAACCTTTTGGGGAGGCCAATTTCTTTCCTAGTGGTCTTTGGGGATAAAACCTCCTACTGCCTGTAGGCTGATCCACTAGTTGGGGCCCCTGAGGATCTGACTGATAACCTGACATCTGGATGTTGCTTTGACTGCTCATAGGCAAGAGCTCTCCAGGGTAGAGACGGTTTGAAATTTGCGTGTCCCTGGAGCCACAACAATTTTAATCATGGCCAAGGACAGAGCCAACTACATTGCCAAAGAAGAGCATTAAAATATTGGAAAATACATTTAAGCATTTATGGAATCTCTGACCTAATCCCCAATACAGTGTACATCTCATGAAAATATGATCTTCAAAAAATATAAAAAACAAAATATGGAAACATAAAAGCTTTGGTTTTAAAAGTACTTAAACTTTATAAAAATCCAAGAGTCTCTTTTCATCAAAAAATACAAGTATTTTTAGACTTAGTCATGTGAATGGAATATTGTTCAATTCCAGAGCAGTGCTGAGAAATAAATAGAATTTATTGAATTTATGGTTTGTATTATATTTTTTATGATGCTAGGGGGAAAAATTGACAGGTTGAAAAAAGTTATTAACTTCTTGTGTTGCATTGAAACACTTGAAGGAAACTGACTTTAGATAAGACAAAAAATCACCAGTATAGCCTGTGATGTTACTTTAGTTTAAATCCAGGCTGCCCAGAAACTCTAACAGAGATAAAGAATAAGAGTAGGATAAATGTTTTCATTGAAGTTGCAACTTCCAAAAATATTGCGAAGATCTCAGGAGGGTTATCCAGTCTTTTCCCTGGGGTCTTTGGCAGGATTATAGTTAAATCAAGCTCAAGCAGATGGCAGTCCATCTTATTTCTAAAATTTCCCTCAAAAAATTCTATAAGATAATGCTTTCCACAGTACTTTCTATAGAATTGCTTTTCCTTTCTAAATCCTAAGAGGATA